>PVIU01029753.1:0-17094 GCA_004026605.1 Ondatra zibethicus | reverse complement strand
GATCCTCTTGGAAATTGGAAGCAAACAAGATTGCCAGGCAAAAGGTGGGAATACGGGGTTGGGGATAGAGGTGGGGGTAGAGGGAGGGAAGAGGGGGAAGGAGAAGGGAGAAGGGAAGGACTGGGGAGAGCTTGGGGGAGTGGGAGGGTGGAGATGGAGGAAAGGTGGATATTGGAGAAGGGAATAAGATATCTACATTATTGGAGTCATTTTAGGACTGGCAAGATACTTGGCTCTAGAGGAGATCCCAGGAGTCCACAGGGATGTCCCCAGCTAGGTCCTTGGGCAGCAGAGGAGAGGGTGCCAGAACTATCATTGTCCCATAGTCACACTGATGAATATCTTGATCACATCCATAGAAATTTCGTCCGATGGATGGAGATAGAGACGGAGACCCACATTCACACCAGAGCAATGGATTGAGCTCCCAAGGTCCAGTCGAAGAGCAGAAGGTGGGAGAAGATGAGCAAGGAAGTTAGGACCGTCAGGGGCTGGACCACCCACTGAGACAGTGTGCCTGATCTAATGGGAGCTCACCAAATCCAGCTGGACCGGGACTGAATGACCATATGATCAAACTGAACTCTCTAAATGTGGCTGCCAATGAGGGCAGAATGAGAAGCCATCAACAATGACATTAAGACCTATCTCCTCTGCATGTATTATCTTTTTGGGAACCTAGTCGATTTGGATGCACACCTTCCTAGGACAGGATGAAGGGGGGAGGGCCTTGGACTTCCCACAGGGCTGGGCACCATGCCCTCTTTTAAGGAAGCAGCGGGAGGTGGGGAGCGGGAGGGGACTGGGAGAAGGGGAGGAAATGTAAATTCTTTTTTTTGAATGGAAAAAAATAAAAGAATATGGGGAAAAAAAGAAAAGAAGAATTTATATTTCATTTGTACTTCTAAAAAAAGAAAGAAAGAAAAGAAAAACCTTCAAATAGAGGATGGAGTTACCAAGGAAGAAATCATTTTGCTTAAATGTGAAAAAAAGTAACAAATTGAAAAGGAGATCCATACCATTGAGAAGTATCTAGAAGCTAAAAATTATAGTAAAGGCGTTAATCACAGTATTTGGGAGGCTGGGGATGGAGGATAGTGGGCACTAGGTAATCCTGAGTAACTCTGTGTGTGTGTATATATATATCTCATATATCTTTGAGGTCACCTCAAAGGGTCAACTGTCAAGGGTAGAATAGGTGAGAAGTTGAACCCATTGGATTCTGAAGTTATGATGAAGAAGGAATAAAATCACCAATCATGGTATCTTGGGTATACTAAACTTTAAAACTACCAGCAAATATTATATATAAATTAACATAATTGGAAAAACTCAAGCAATTCTCTTGACAGCAGAATAGACTTCTGTGTATTATCCTAAGTCCTTGTTAGTGTCTGGCTTTCTGGCAGCTTCCTTCCTCCCCTCATTGGCTTGTTACCATTCTTTCATTATAAATACTCAGTCTGTAAAACTGGCCTAACATCACATGGATCCTTGAAACTCAGGTCCCCATTGTTCTACAGTTTGAGAAAACACAGGTTCAATGGTTAAGAGCACTGGCTGTTCTTGTAGAGGACCAGGTTCAGTGCCCAGCACCCAGATGGTGACTCACAGCCACATGTAATTCCAGCTTCAGGAGCTCCAACACCATCTTTCAGCCTCCATGGGTACTGTACCCCCACGGTGTGCTTACATACTTGCAGGCAAAACACTTGAACACATAAAAATAAAAATAAATAACTCTTATTTTTAAAGAAAAGAGTTCCAATAAGATAATATTGCTAATCAAAATTTCCCAGCCTCCCCAGAACTCATTTTAATGAAGTGCCAACAGGAGATGGTTCTCATGTTTGTCCTTTCCCTATACTATTTATGTGTCCCAGGAAAGACTGTAGATATCAAGGTCAACTCATCTTGCTGTGCAAAATAATTTCCTGTTCAGTAGGAGACTTTAAGAAAATTATTTCTCTATTACCATCCTACAGTGATATCCAACGTCTTGTTTGTCAGATACTGGGGCCCCAAGGAGCTAGTGATACAAAACACTCTGAAAAGTTTAGCTGTGTATTTATATACATCTGGGTCTGCAACTGACAGACTTCAGGGTGCTAATCACTTTTAGAAATTTTCAAAGAATTTCTATTTCCATCTTTTCTAAGTGTCTCTTTTTGTTTTCTTATCAGATATGTATTATTTAACAAAGTTATCATGGACAACTATGCACAGGTCCCAATGAGACTGTATGATCGAGAGGTTAAAAATTGTAGTATGTTTTAACATATGTAGTTAATATGGTCAAAGTTTATAGATAAAAAATGGTGATGTGCTATCGAGTTGGTTACATAAACATAATTTCTTACAGGTCATTTTTTATTTATGTTTGTATAAAAAATTCCCAACTTTTAAGCTGATTTTAGCTGAAGAGCTCAGATGTGTGGTCACATTTTTATCCTAATAGGACTGACTCCCAAGAATGTCAAGATTTCTCTTGAGTCCAATCTTCATGTCATCACTGGCCCTTATTTCCTAAATAACAAGCTCTATGAGGACAGGCGTCACTTCTGGCTTATTCATCTTGAACCTTGCTTTGAACCTTCTCTTAGTACCTGATGGTAGGATAAATTTTGGTGAAATAAATATTGTATTTTATTATTATGTTTTTTTCTCCTTGTTCTTAAAATTCAGTGCTGCTGTATTTTGCTTTCTGTCTCATGAAACGTGGGTTTTAGTAAGAAATGCTCAGGCTAGCGTAAAGGTATAAAAAAAGGATATTATATATGAACTCAGAAGAAGTGAGCCCCTGGTTAAAAAAATATAAAAAGTATTTTTTCACATCCTAGTGTTGCACAAGCAACTCTAGAAAGTTCGGGGAAATGCCCAGATTCTCTCTAATCTACAAACAGAATGCATTTTTTTCTCAGCTTTCCCCTTTGCCTAGTTTATGGAGTTCATATTATTTTTTTTAATTGTTCCTATTGACCTATACATTTTTCTCTGCTTCCTTCCCTTCCTTTCCTCTCCCCTTCTCCCTTCTCCCATAGTCCCCATGCATCCAATTTACTCAGGAGATCTTATCTTTTTCTATTTCCCATGTAGATTAGATCCATGTATGTCTCTCTTAGGGTCCTTTGTTGTCTAGGTTCTCTGGAATTGTGAACTGTAGACTGGTTTTTCTTTGATTTAGGTCTAAAAGCCACTTATGGGTGAGTATGTATGACACTTGTCTTTCTGGGTGTGGGTTACCTCACTCAATATGATGTTTTTTAATCCATCCATTTGCCTGCAAATTTCAAGATGTCATTATTTTTCCTGCTGTGTAGTACTCCGTTGTGTAAATGTACCACATTTTCCTTATCCCCATTCTTCAGTTGAGGGGCATTTAGGCTGTTTCCAGGTTCTGGCTATGACAAACAATGCTGCTATGGAGTTCATATAATTTTTTATAGTGATAACATATTTTTTTAATTATCAGGTCTGTAGTTCCAACTCCCATTGCATTTAGAATTCAAGTAGATTTAGAAAACATGAAACAGAAGAATTAAAGGTCATTAATTTATCCCCTGCTATCTCCAAGCTCTGTGAGCTCTTGCCAGTTGGCTGATGACTCTAGACACTGTAAGACAGGAAATCTGGAAAACAATGGTCTTCTGTATATGTTTTACAATTTTTTCCAGCTGTCCTTCCCTCAGATTATGATTCTTTCAAACCTCCAGCTCTTTATTTTCATCTCTTTATTCATGTGTCCATATGCATGCAGACCAGATACAAGTTCCTTACCTGATCCTAGGAAATGCTTGTGAAGAAAATGGCACACGTGCTGGATAGTTTTATGTCCGTTTGAAACCAGCTGGTGAGGAGGGAACCTCCATTAAGAAAATGCCTCCATAGGATCCAGCTATGGGGCATTGTCTTAATTAGTGATTGATGGGGAAGGACCCAGTCCATTGTGGGTGATGCCATCCCTGGGCTGGTGGTCCTGAGTTCTATAATACAGTGTAATATTGAGTTGGAAGTGTCACTCCCAGCCTGGCAAGCACTTTGTACTTGGACTCCAACTCCCAGCCTGCCAAGTGCTTCATGCTTGGACTCCAACTCCCAGCCTGCCAAGCGCTGACCACTCCCACAGGGTATTTAGAGTTGCACTGGAACAAGGAACTTGTGTTTTGGGGCTTGTATGTGTGCCCTGTCTTTCCCTCACCATGCTCTCCTGGCCACCTGGAAGTGTGCCACTACTAAACACAGGCATTTAATTTGGCTTACCTGGTCTGATTAGAGTTCTTTTGTGTCGGAGGAGCAGCTCGTCTTAAGATTTTTCCTCACAGAAAGCAGGCTGACAAGCCATGGGAAGCAAGCCAGTAAGCAGCACCCTTCAATGGCCTCTCCATCAGCACCTGCCTCCAGGGTCCTACCCTGTTTGAATTCCTGTCCTAACTTCCTTTGATGATGAGGTGAGGCTCAGGTTTATAACTGGGACACAATAGCAGATAAAAACAGATTTTAGTTGGTAGGTATCCTTGATCCAGGAGAGTTGGTACCAATAGTGAAGTCCCAGGAGCTGGTGCAGGTGTTTAGCATTGGTGCAGGTGTTTAGCATTGTCTGGAGACTACTTTGTAAGTTGGGCTTGGCCCAGACAGCAGGAGTGACCTGTAAAATATGCTTGAAACTGGGTGGGGTTAAAATAGGCTCTGGAGACTGTTAGTTTTTTTTTTTTTTTTTTTTTTTTTTTTTTACCAGACCTGATTTTTGATAGAGCAGCAGAACTTTTCCCAGGAACCTACAGGTATCTGTAAGACACTGGAACAGATTTACATCTTGCTGTCATAGCAAAAGGCTATTACTTTAGGTTAAAAGGCATGAACATTTTAGAAGACAATTAAAGGGAGTTGGAAACTCTGAACCTCTGAAGATACATCTGAAACCTGTTAGTCCTGGACTATGAAGCATGTTGTTGAGGCACACTTGTCTGTATTTTAGCAGGAAACTTAACAAATGAAGTAATGAGCTACCAGTGTCTTAAGTCATCAAATGCCATTAAACAGATCTAAGGGGGATAAATGAACAGAAATGAGACATCTTTTTAGCTACACAGGAAATCCCAAGTCTCTCCTTAGTCCTTGGAGAACACCAGCTTAGAAGCAGAGTTTGCTCTTAGGAGCTGAGTATAAGAGGCCTGAAGATTTTCCTGTAGGGGGAAGATATAGTCTACCTTTCTTGGCAGGATGAGAAGATCAATTCCCTAGGTGGCATCCAGGAAGCTAAAGAGGTGAAAGGCTGTTTTTTTGCTGTGTGGGTGGCTTTGCCAAACCCAAAGGCAAGCCTGAAGGCAGAAGGTCTTTTACAACCTCGTATCTTCTTGGAGGAGCTGTAGGATGCTGCGGTAGCTTCCTCTGTGTTAGAAGCGCTTTTGTTAATGCCATATTCTCAGATCTGTAAAGGCACTTGAGAACTAGGTACCATTACCTGTTATTTAACCTGAACATATAAGCTAAATTTAGACATGTATTTTACCCAATTAGTTATAGCTTACCAATGCTAGTAAATGTAAGAAAATTAAAAAGAATTGTTACAGGAAGAGCAGGTCCTTTGGTTCTTCCCACCCAGCTAGCTTACACCCAAAATAATCACACAGAAATTGTATTAATTAAATCACTGCGTGGCCCATTAGCTCTAGCCTCTTATTGGCTAACTCTCAAATCTTGCTTAACCCATTTCTATTAAATCTATGTATCACCACATGATTGTGGCTTACGGGGAAGATTCTAACCTATGTCCGTCTCAGGCAGGAGATTCATGGTGTCTGCCACACTGCCCTTCTTCCCAGCATTCAGTTCCCAGCATTACCTATCTAAGTTCTGCCCCATCAAAAAGCCAAGACAGTTTCTTTATTCAACCAATGAAAGCAACACATAGACAGAAGGACCTCCTACACCAAAGAATATTTTAATACATCAAATAATACATGGGTACTCTGGAGTTATAAGTTTTACAGATCTTAAAACATGCACACATACACACATAAAGGCATATAGCAAGTATACTATGAAAACTCACCCACATACACAGACATACTGTGGCCACATTATTCTAACAGAGAGACAAATAAAACACTTTTAGGAACCTGTGTCAGCTGACCAACTTAAAAATCCAGTTGTAGGCAGGTGGCGAAGCCAAGGAAGCACAAAGGTGGTCCCATTAAAGACCAGATCAGCAGATGCTGCAAGGGAGAACAAGAACAAAAGGACGGAAGAACTATACAGTTTTAGTGTGGAAGGACAGGGGAAAAACAGATTTGAATCCATTATAGAGAGTCCCAGACAAACAGCAAACAACTAGAGAAGCAGGGAGGGGAGGGGAGAGAAGGGTAGTGGGGGAGGTGGGGTGGGAGCATGCATCTAGAAACCATGGGCTTTTGGAGCCTTGTTTGTTTTTAGTGAGATGTTAGCCCCAATTTAAAAGTATTTTTGTAAAAGACAGCCCAAAGGCATTTCAGGTTCAGCTTTGAATCTTAAAAACCCATTTAAAAGTCTATGCCAAATTGTGGGTGGGACTCAAGTCTGTCACAGTGTGTCCACCAGGACAGAAATCTTGAGTCAAAAACGGGGGTCATGAGAAATGAGTGGCAAACGTCTCTGGTCCATGCAATCTCACCTCAAGGAAGCCTGGCTTCGCTGCTTGGATCAGGCTTTTGGCATAATCGTGACTCTTAAGGAAAAGCCTGAAAATCAAATGGGTCCCATAGCCCTAGCAGCATAAAGTAAAAAAGGAGGACTCAACAAGACAAAGCCCATCTTAGCCTGGCAAAGAGTACACATGAGAAGGGCGTTTTCCAGCACTCGGCCCTGGGCCCATGGGAAAAACAGACACACACACACACACACACCCTGTGGCACCTCCAAATATTAGAAATATTTCTTAGAGCCTCCTGCCCAACATTCCAAAGATAGATGCCGGGGGCTGGGATGAGGCCCCCAACTAAATATTTCAAACAATATGTGGAAAAGCACACCCCAGAGGCAGGAGCATCTGGAAGAGTGGACATGACCAGACTAAGCTATGCCATGTGAGAAGAGGGGGAGAGGAGGAAAGACAGGCTAAAGGGGAGCCAAATGCAGCAATCAGGTGGCCCAGAGTAGAGAAAAGGAGATCAGGTAACCAAAATGGTTGATTTCATAGGGAAGAGTAGCCCAGTCCCTGAGCTGAAGAAGTTCAGGTTAGGGGGTAGGATATGCCAGTCACACCTTGTAACAGGTAGGGATTGCTGCAAGCTGGGAGAACCTGGAAGTCAGGTCCCCTTTGGTATGTTAAATAGGCACCTTTGTTCTGCTTTGAAACCTAACAGTGTTGCTAGAACTCATCCTCTAGGGTGTCAATTAGCTCATTAATGTCAGTTACCTGGTTAGCATGTAGCATGTAATACCAGCATGGGAGGTGAGAACAGGAAGATCAGATGTTCAGAATTATCCTCAGTTACTGAGGTGGAAGATAGCCTGGATTACATGAGGTATTGTCACTGGTCCCCTCACCAAAGGGATTCTAGGATGATTTCCCATAATTTTTGCAAAATACTTATGTTAGATGAACCTGTACAAGCTTTTAGGTAATTAGTAAAAAATAGTGGAATTTTTGTTTGGCTTGATGTATTTACTGTTAAGAATTAACTACATGGTACTGAACTTTTCTTATAGAAGTTTGATATATGTTTTCATATTCACACTTGTTCATTTTTCTGATTTATTGCTTCCAATCAGAATTTGCACTTTATTTGGGTCCTGTTTGATTCTTATTACTTTTATTCATGAATATTCTATCTTTCTCTCTGTGTTTTACTTCAAAGAGATAGCAGAAAGCAAAAATATGTTTTTAGACAGCTTGACAGGAAGCATAATTTTACAGACATTTCAATTAGAGAAACTCAAAATATTTCTTTTCTCAAAGAATGAATACGTGAAATAGTTTGAAAATATTTACCCAACTAATCTGGTTTTAAATCATACAGTTAATATTTTGGCAGTTCTACCTATTGTACATTTATTATTTGTTGAATGGAATTCTGTGCGAGGCATTTAAGATACATTGGTAAATAATATTGTAGAAAAGGCTTCCTGCGATGGTAGGAGTCTGTGTGTGCAGAATGGTTGGGTGGTTATTGTTGTGAGAGCTCGATCCTATTAGCCAATGACATTTGGGGGTGACTTGCCCTATGTGCGTGGTTTTCTCTAAGTACAGACCAGATAAAACTGAGAGGGTAGCCTCAGTAAACTGGCATGTTTGGAGTCTGAGTAAGCTGTGAAGAAGCAGTTTGCGGTTGGTGCTCTTGACCCATTGGACAGAACCGCGGAACCAAGGCAACTAGATCAGCCACAGAGTCCGCTTTGTTCTGTATTCACGAGTCTGTCTTTCTTTGTACCCCTTAATAAATTGGTAAATAGGCTTTTGCAGGTTCTCACTTCAGGTTATTTCTTTTTATGTTTCAGCTGATTTTAAAAAATCCCCTTTAATGGAAGAAGAGTGCCCAAGAAGGTGTTTTTCGTTGGCTAAATACTAATGATAGCAGCCAATCATGGGACACCCTATGTACTGGGATGAGCCCTTCACAGAGAGTTTGTTATTTCTTAGCGCACCCTAATAAGTTCAGTGGTGAGGTCTCATTTTTACAGAAGAGCACACTGCCAAAATCATCCAGCGGAGGACTGCTCGTCCATACACGCAGCCTGTGTGGGTATCCTCCGAAGATGTTGCCTCCTGGAAATGGAAAGCCAGGGAAGCATCTACAGTCATTAACAGATTATTTCCTGAGCCTGGTTTCTACCGGCAGGGAGGAACTCATAGTCCTTCTAGATGAGAAAGGCAAAGAGCATCAATAGCTTTTACACCTCGTCTATACCGCATTTGAAAACTAATTTTTTAAAAGCAGGAAAAAATATAAAACTCTCCTACAGCCTCCCTCCCTCCCTCCCTCCTTCCTCTCTCTCTCCTTCCCTCCTTCCCCCCTCTGTTTCTGTCTCTCTCTTTCACTCACACGCGTGCGTGCGCACACACACACACACACACACACACACACACACACACACACACACCTTAGTGTGAGAATTCACAGGGTATTAGTTTTATAAAGGATGTGATTGCTCTTTCAAAGTCAGAAGAACTAAACTATGTATATTTTATTTAAAATTAAGTGTTCTTTAGCTCTCAGATTTATAATGCCAGCAAGACTGTCAACTTTAATAAAATCAAAATTGTCAATTTCTAAAAATGTTTTTTCAAAAAAAATTAAAAGTTTGAAGAATTATGAAAAAACCATGCTGTTCCAATTCCAAATAAAGAATGAGTGTAACTCTTGTATGTTCCACTAAGACATACAGAAATGTACCTCTTAAGACAACAATCAATTCCTATCCATGGGATGCTACACTACGTTATCATAATCTTACAATTTAATATTATTTCTTACCAATGACAAACAACTGATTTGGGTTGTGGTTAAATGTTTCTCCCCAGTCTTCCCAAACCATATTCTGAAAACCACTTTTGAGACCATATACTTCTACTGCAGAACTTATTTTATGATATTATAATTAATTGCTACAGATAACACTAAGTCACATGTATGTGTTTCCACTGAAGCTTCAAGTTACAACAGAGGACCTGGTTCACAATACAGGTAAATGAGCTCCCCACCATTTATTTACAGCTATGTAAAATAGGCATTTGTTGATAATATTTATCAATGGGAACATATTTAATTTAGTAATACATTTTATAGTCATATACTATTCCCCAACATGATAGTTACTAAGAATTCAAGTGTTTGAATTATTGAGTTATGAAACATATTATATGGGACTAAATATGTTGTCATATTATTTATATGTTCGCAAATGAAGGAAGCCAATCCATTTATTTACCCCTTGCAGTAAGAAACATTTTGAGATTTCCCCTACATGAAACATTGAGCAGACAAAGGAAGGATTCGTCTGAAGGAGCTTTGTTCTTTAAACAGCAGCAAACAAATGGAGGGGAACCATAGAGTACCTATTTCTGCAAAAGACGATGATTTGGGCTATAAAAAAATGAGATGTTAGTGTACATACACATAACATATGCTTACCATTGTAAATATATACATACAGAGATACACTCAAGTATCTAAACACACACACGTATGCTAGGTTGCCTTTAAGAAAGGTGCATGTTCTGAGTCATTATGTTGCTTTGCTCATTGATACTGCTAGACCAATAATACGATCCTCAAATCATACATTTCATCTTCATGCTATTATTTTCTCTCTACTTAATACTCAATGCACCAAAGCAGAAAAATGTAAGCCTCCTTCTTTTCTGTCCTTACATTTCTCTTAAAAGAAACAAACGTAGCACAAGAACCAGTGTTTAAACATACCAACACAAAATTATTAAACCATGACTAGGATGAAATAGTCAATTCAGGTTCACACATTGAAGCTATTGACTACGAATTGATCCAACAATACATCAGTTGTCTTTCTATATGTGGGTCTTTGAGTCATAAATATTCCCTTGACACTGGCAGTTGAGCTGATCATATACAGTTGCTTTTCCTCTTGCTGCAGAAGAATTGGTCAGTATACTAACTTATCAATGTCCTAGCACACTAATGCAAGGCAGGCTCCTAAAATAAATGTCTGTGGTTTTGATGGGATTGACATTTTCGCCTGCAGAAGTCATTCTCCCTCATTCCAGTGGGATGGTGGGGTCTCTTGTTAATGGTTTGGGGGCATAGTCCTCTGAGATATAAGAAGTTGTTGGCTGGCTTCCAAGGAAGTCGTGGAATTAAAAAGTCCTGTTGGCTGGCATAGTCCCCTTTACGAGCTCACTCCATTTTATGCAGAACAAATAGGTTGCACCCAGAACAGCAGTTGTTTTCTCACTCTCTCTCCCTCCTTCCCACCCTTCCTCTCGTCCTTTCTTCCCCCTCTCTCTGTCTCTCTCCCCATCAATGGTTTTCTATTTTTAAAAGAAGTTCCTATATGCATACAATGTATACAATGTATTTTGATTATACCTACCACCATTTTTCCCATCCAACTCTTTCTAGATGTCCTCCACATGAAACACAGAGGCACTAGTGCAGGGTTTTGTGTGTTCTGGATGCCCACTGCTCATAGATGGTGCTCATTCACACACCTGGGGTGAATGAATGCATAGATCATGACCATCGACATGACACAGCCTCCCTCAGCTTTGGGGAATTTGTCCTTTTTTCCCCTCTGGTGTTCATTCTGAGACACATTTTAGTTCACATGTGAAAATAAAAGACAGCACTGATCTATTACTTGAGTCTGGGGTCTCAGGTCTGATCCTTGATCACCAAGCCACTGAACTGGAAAAAAAAAAAGGATTGCATTGCTGTGAACTGAGCATCTTGTCATATCTTTTTGTAAGCTTTTTCCAAGGAAGGAAGAGAGAGCAACAGCCTGTCTGAGTTTTTAGTTTCCTCTTTCCAAAAACGGTATCAGCTTTGCCTCATGGGACCGATGTAAACACTGATGGAAGTCATATGTGGAAGGCACAAGCTTGCCATATAGCAGCGCCCCCACCCCAGCCAAAGATATTTCTAGCATTGTAGCATGAGGTGTCATATTGATATTACGGGCAACAATTTATGTCAAGGATGTTTCAAGGTCATATTATGAAGTATGATGGTACTTCCTGCTCATGTGCCTCTGGAAAAGGACTGATCCTATCATATGTACTGATCAAGGAACTTCCTGTCTTCCAGAAACATCTCTACGGCTGCTGAACCAGTGGCTGCTTCTCCCAGTGGTTGGGTACCAGACGTACAATGACCCAGAGTGTAGCATAAGAAGCCTTTCTCCCCTTGCAGAACTTTAGCACACACATGGAGAAGCAGTCCCCCTCTGTTTTCACAATCCTCTTCCTTGTCAGGGCTCCCTATCTTCCCCCCTGAGCTATTTTGAGAGGCAGCAAATCACATTATTTCAGCAAGTACAAGCTTTCACCCTAACATTTCAAAAAGATTGATGTTCATATTAATTATAGGCCAACTCTGCCTCTCCTCCCCAGGAGCTCTTTTATTATTTCGTTTCCTGCTGCAAACGTCTTTATTCATTTTAAAGCCACCTCTTCGTCAGTTTTCAGATTGTAGACAGTTTCTGGAGATAGAGAGCAAATTGTGGAAACTGTCACAACCATGATGTAAATGCTCAGTGGCTTTTCTCAAATCAGATTTAATGACAGTGCCATTTTGCATGTATGCTGCCACAGAGCCTGCTAGATAAATCCAGAGACGTCCCACAAATATGTTTGTAAACATCTAGCTATATGCGCATTCAGCTACTGAGAAATAAACACACCATCATGCGTATGGAGGAATAAATATGTTCACCCCTCTGCAGTTGGTTCTCTTGCTGTTCATCACCCCTCTGTCCTGTGTTCTTTTTTTTAAAAAACATGTTTCTTTTTTTAAAGGTTTACTTACATATTTTTATGTATATGAGTGCTCTATCTACATGTTCACCTACATGCCAGAAGAGGGCATCATACCTCATTACAGATGGTTGTGAGTTACCATGTGGTTGCTGGGAATTGAACTCACGACCTCTGGAAGAGGAGCCAGTGTTCTTAACCACTGAGCCATCTCTCCAGCCTTGTCCTGTCTTCTTTAGACTTACTATGCTCTGGATGACATCCTAGCAGCATTCCTTCTGCCTGTGACCAACGAAAAGGACCACTCTGTTGCTTTCTTCTCTATTTCTATTCCTTTGGCCCAATTTTACTCTTTTCCATTTCACTCAAGACATTATTTGGAGTCATTTCCATATCTTTGGTGATCTTTTTAACAACCTTATTGGTTCCAATTGCTGTTACATTTAAGGAGATTTGATTTTACCCTGAAGGCAATGGAAAGATAGTGACCTGCTGGTTTATTTGTATCTGCACAGAGAATGATGGGTGATGTGTAGCTGTATATGGGGTATTCGTAGCAGAGTTGGAAAACTAGGACAGAATCAAAGGAATCAATTTGTGACTGAAAGGGGTCAGTGGCAGGATACTGGGAAAGATCAGATAGAATGGGATTTTCAGCTACCAAGATAGGGGATAAGCATGTTAGCCACAAGGCTGGGTGGCTGACTCACCCTGTCCTGGGTGCAGAATGTATGATCATAAAGACAGGAGCTGAACTGGAGTCTGAGAGGAAAAAGGTCCTCTGGAAGGGAGTGAGGAAAAGATTTCATTGCTGCGATTAGGCAAGAAAGGAATTCAGTGGCTTAAGCCATGAAAAGGAGAAAAGGCGAAACCAGTTTTGACCAGTTTTTATAAGTTTAACAAGAAGAGCAAGGAGAACTCTGTGGCCTAGGGACACAGAGGTCAAGAATAGAGGTCGTTTGTCTTGTAAGAGGGACAATATGCGAGTGTGATGAATAGATTGCAGGAAGCCTGGGGATGAGAAACAATAATGGGGAAAGAATCCACAGTTATTTTTTAAGGTGTATGTGTCCAAGGGAATTGAGATGGAGGGAGAAATAAAGGGATGGAGAGAAAGAGGGAGGAGGAAGTAGGGCAAGAGGCCATCTGCTCATAGTGTTGGAAGGGAACTAATGCCTTAAGAGCTGTGAACTTTAAGCTACACTGTATAACAAGGGTTAGTGCTGCATAGAGCATGTGGAGAGTTCCTAGGGTTGTAGTTCATGATGGGGACCTACAATATACGTAGCACTAGACTTTGTAGCTGAACTCTGCTTCAGTGATGTATGGAAAATGGAAGTGTAAAAGGCCCTGGTACATAACCGGGCAGTGGTGGCGCATGCCTTTAATCCCAGCACTGGAGAGGCAGAGGCAGGTGGATCTCTGTGAGTTCGAGGCCAGCCTGGTCTACAGAGCGAGTTCCAGGACAGGCTCCAAAGCTACAGAGAAAACCTGTCTCAAAAAACCAAAAACCAAACCAAATCAAAGGAAACAAAAAAGGCTGTGGTACAAAGATGTTGAACTGATAAATTTATTCAGATTGGTAATTTTCCTGTAAATGTGACAAAAACAGAAACAGGCTACTTTCAAAGGCAGATGAGGTGAAAGGTCACAATGCCACAATGCATATTCTGGAGGAAGAAAGAAACAAGGAGGGATCAGGAAGAAGCGCTGACTCACTAGATGATGACTGAGTTCAGTTACCTGCTAAGTCATTGGAAGGCACCAGAAAAAGCAAAAGAGGTTCTATCTAGATCACACCTGGTTTAAATATGGGATCTTAGAAACTAAATAGTTGCTAAGTATGGAAAAGTCCAGCATAACTGTGTTAGGCATGCACAGATATTATTAATTAAAACATGTATTGTATATATGCATATATATAAGTGGGCAATACAAAATACATATTCTTATACATGTATATCATACAGAAGCCAAATCTCATTTTTTATATTTTCATATTATTCTCCTCTCCCTTTATCTACCTCTACACTAGTCTTGTGGGCTATTATCAATCACTGTGAGGATATATTTTTTAATAAATTACATTTATGAATATATTTATGTATATTAACTTATTTAATCAGGTAGTGTGAGTATTGTTGGAGGGGAAAACATGGGTTGTCTGTTCCATGGTGCACATATGAAGGTCAGAGGACAACATCCCAGAATCGGTCTTTTGTTTCCACCATGTGGGTCTTGGGCATTGAAACTTTTTATTTTTTTCCATTCACTCTTCAAAAGTTGGATGCTTGAGTAAAGAAATCTAACTCCATTTTTTTCTTCACTTTGTTTTCTGTATTTTAAATGATGTAAGTTGACTCAGAATTGCCTAAATATTTTGTTTCCTTCTTGAGATGTCATGTCAATAGTCACATTCTCGGTAGTGAGAACCGTGGGCATTCATTCCTTGCTCTTAGATGTAAACATGTTTAGTTCCTCAGTGTATCACATGTCTACAACTATAGGTTTTCATGTATGTCTGTGGCCACAGTCAGCATGGCATCCTATTCAATTCAGGCTGATACTTTTATTTTTATTTAAACCACATGACAATGAGAAATATTGCCAAATGATAGCTCTCCAGATATCTGAATATGCATTTTCTTTCTTTTTATGAAAATAACATAATTTGCATCCACTGCCCTTTCTAAATGTTACCCAGCACTTCCTTGTTCCTGGAATAAATCCTGCTTGATCAGGAGATGTTATCTTACTTGGTTTTCAGTTGCATTATCTCCCTGTTGATAGTCCTGGGAATATCTTAAACAGAATTTTGAATCAGAATTTAAATGTTACAACCTTGGGAATGAGAAAACAGGGCCAGTACTGACAACTGTCTCTCAGAGAAACTGGTGCTTGACAGAGAGCCCTGAGAATCCTACTTCTTGCTTTCTGCAGTGGTGAGATACAAAATTAATAAATCATTGAATAGATAAAGCATTGCTTTAAGTGTGTTATTTTAAACTATAAAACAACAACAGAACAATTAATACCAAAAATAGTAAATGGTCTGAGGGAAAAACAAGATTAAATTATCGAATATTAAAATGAATACAGGGAGCTAATACTTAAACAATATGTATAGCAAAAAACGTGAGCCATGAGTTTCTATTTTGGAAATGTGGGAAACAATTGAAGTTATTAAATCCATGGCTAGCTAAAGTGCTCCAGTGACAGAGTCTTTGCCTGGCATGCACAAGGGCCTGGGTTGGACACCCAAGGTTGTTAAATTTTTTCATACCCTTCTAAAATAAATTGAATGGCAAATAAAATGAACACATGAAGAACTGCGGTGATATACTTTTTTCACATTTAATTTTTTATTATTGCATTATAAATAGTACCATTCAAAATTTCCACCTCCTCCGCTCCTCCCATTTCCCTCCCGCTTCCCCACTCCCCCTCCCCTTTTCCCCTCCAGTCCTAAGAGAGGGCAGGTTACCCTGCCCTGTGGGAAGCCCAAGGACCTCTCGTCTCCATCCAAGCCTAGGAAGGTGTGAATCCCAACTGACTAGGATCCCAAAAAGCCAGTACATGCAGTAGAATCAAATCCCAGTGCCATTATCATTGGCTTCTCAGTCAGTCCCCATTGTCAGTCATAGTCAGAGAGTCTGTTTCGATCACATGCTCGTTCAGTCCCAGTCCGTCTGGCCTTGGTGAGCTCTCACTAGATCAGGAACACCATCTCAATGGGTGGACGAATCCCTTGCGGTTCTGACTTCTGTGTTCATCTTTTCCCTCCTTCTGCTCTTCAACTGGGCCTTGGGAGCTCAGTCCAGTTTTCCAACGTGTGTCTCTGTCTCAATCTCCATCCGTCGTTGGATGAAGATTCTTCTGCTGTTCGACTGGACCTTGGGAGCTCAATCCATTGCTCTGGTGTGAATGTGGGTCTCTGTCTCTATCTCCATCCATCGGACAAAATTTCTATGGATGTGATCAAGATATTCATCAGTGTGACTATGGGACAATGATAGTTCCGGCACCCTCTCCTCTGCTGCCCAAGGACCTAGCTGGGGAGATCCCTGTGGACACCTGGGATCTCCTCTAGAGCCAAGTATCTTGCCAGTCCTAAAATGACTCCAATAATGTAGATATCTTATTCCCTTCTCCAACACCCACCTTTCCTCCATCTCTGCCCTCCCACTCCCCCACTCTCTCCCCAGTCCTTCCCTTCTCCCTTCTCCTTCCCCCTCTCCCCTCCCCCGCCCCCCAACCCCCACCTCTATCCTCACCCCCGTATTCCCACCTTTTGCCTGGAAATCTTGTTTGCTTCCAATTTCCAAGAAGATCTATATATGATTTTCTTTGGGTTTGCCTTGCTATTTGGCTTCTCTGGGCTTGTGAGTTATAAGCTTAGTGACCTTTGTTTTATGGCTAGGGACCAGTAATGAGTGAATAGATACCATAATCGTCTTTTTGGGTTTGAGTTACCTCACTCAGGATAGCATTTTCTATTTCCATCCATTTGCATGCAAAATTCAAGCTGTCATTGTTTTTTACTGCTGCGTAGTACTCTAATGTGTATATATTCCACACTTTCTTGATCCATTCTTCCATTGAGGGGCACCTCGGTTGTTTCCAGGTTCTGGCTATTACAAATAATGCTGCTATGAACATAGTTGCAC
>PVIU01029752.1:0-17066 GCA_004026605.1 Ondatra zibethicus | reverse complement strand
CAGGACCTATCTCTTCTGCATGTACTATCTTTTTGGGAACCGAGTCTTTTTGGATGCACTCCTTCCTAGGCTGGGAGGGAGGGGGGATGGGCCTTGGACTTCCAACAGGGCAGGGCACCATGCCCTCTTTCAAGGAAGAAGGGGGAGGGAGGAGGGGTTGGGGGGTAGCGGGAGGGAACCGGGAGAAGGGGAAGAATGTAAACATTTTATTTCTTTAATTATGTTTTTGAATGGAAAAAAATAAAACAAAACAAAACGAAAAAAAGAAAAATAAACTTTAAAAAAACATAGTTAATAAACTCTTGTTGTGTGCACTAAATGCAAAAATCATCAAATACAATACAAATTTGAACAATTAGAAGCTCTAGTATGAGAAAAATAATGGAGGAACTTGGTATATGTTGTAAACAAAGTGGTTTGCTAAGATTTATTTCCTCATCGCTTAGCTACTTGTGATTGTCATTACTGACTATGACAGAGTCTGAAGAATGTAGATGTTCTGTATGAATTTTGCTCTAATTGAAGGAATAGGATAAGGATTAGCAGCAAAGCATATTGCTAGGTCTATGAGTGTAAATGAGGATGAAGTTAAAATGGCCAGTGTGTGTAAAAATACATAAATGAAAATCAAATGAATTGGGGCAAAATAACAAGCAATAGCAAATGACAGGCCTGACACAATTCTCATAGATAAAGAAATAAAGTAGATTGTTATTCTTTTCCAAAACTGATTTTGTGTTCCTTCCTGAAATAAACACACGAGAACTAGGATGTAGGAATCCATAGAGTACTAGTCATAGATAGAAGCAGAAGAAATAGGGAGCAGTAATATCCATGAATTAGGCCATGAATCTCTAAGAGTGTTAGCCACCATGTGATGGCGTCATTGGAGGAGCAACAGGAAGCCTGAGAACATCAAAATGTTACTCTGACAACCTCTCCTGTGTCTTTCCTCCAACCATGGATCTCATGACAGAGGCTGCTGCCACAGTCACAACTATAGACTTCCAACTCCAAGCCACATGCTCTAAACTTCGTGCTCTGCTTTCAAATGTTCACATTGCATGACAAAAGAATGGTTTGTTTTCGGTTTGGGAAGAATTTGAAGATGATGAAACAGATCTATTCCATTCTTTAAATTTCAAGAGCCTCTTTAGTTGGTTTACACTTTCACCCTTCTTGATGTTTCTGCAGTGCAGTCTGTAAGCTCTCTAAGTGAAGTTCCTTGTGAGATATTGAAAAAAAAAACAAACCAGGAGGCTCCTCTGATAAGATTATCATCAGGAAAAGAGCTCTGTAATCAGATTCATGTGGATTTAGCAAAGGTTTATGGAAGGACTCAGTGTGTCTTTCATAGTAAGAGATACATCAGGTATATCAGAAGTAGGGATTTTGTCATGTGTTTCTTACCATAGCTTTGTGCTATGGTAAGTTGTCTTATTAACAATACAGGAACTGTGGGAGACAAGCTTGAACCATTTTATGTGGCCCCAGATCTAGATTGCAGGCAGCCTAAGTCTACTGTCAAAATCTTACTTGTATGAGCTTGCTTTTACCATTGATTCATATTTAAAAGTGAGGGTTTGGCCTTAAAATACTGAACCATAGGAATACTTTCTTGAAAGAATCCTCAATATTTACTGCATGTTCTTTTGTAGAGTTATATGCAATGAGTATTTCAGAAACATGGAAAATAACTTAGGAGACCCTTGATCCCCACATATGACTGTGAGGTATTGTGTCCTTTCATAGAGGGCCTTTAGGATGACCACTGAGTTTATTTCTATGTTTTTAATTCAACTGTGTTTCCATTATGTCCTAGGAGAATCTGTGGCATTCTTCAAATCTCCCATATTTTTTCATTCCACAAAACTTTATATCATAATGTCTTGTTAAATAGAAAATATTTTAAAACATTTCATTCTCCTTGAAACATCCATGAATACCTAAGACAACAAGATGCAATGCATAGCAAAATTCATTGCCTCATTCCATTTTCAGAAGAGGTAGGGTATTCTTATTATTTTTAAAATGTTTACTGATGTGTTAGTTTTTGTTCATATGTTATATTATAATTATCCTTGTTTATTTTCTAATGAGAGACAGAAATTGGGTGGATCTGGTCAAGAGGGTATGTGAGGAGGAACTGAGAGGAGTAGAACAAGGGGAAACTCTAATCAAAATACATTATATGAGGGAACATATTTTCAATAATATGAAAAAATAAATTATATTATCTATTTTACTTTTTAAATTTTTTTTCTGTTTTTCTTTTATTTATTGTATTTCCTTACTTTTGATAGATTCACACCCATGACCACTTCCTTTTTGCATTGTCCTACATTACCAGCCCCTTATTAGTTTATTATACCATGTAATATAGGGAAACTGTAGAGTTGGACAGTTTCTAAATAATCACTTACTGAAGTGATAACATCTTTCCTTAGTAAATATTAGTATTGATTCAAACATAGGATTGCTTAAACTGTAAAAAGAAATATAAAAATGATGATTATAGATAAAAATGGAGATGGTTAATTAATAGCATTTTATACCGTTATAGCATTTTAAAAGAAGAAAATTATAAATATTTTCCATCTTGCTATTTTAAAAAAGAAGGCTAAGATGGTACACAAGCACTAAAATAAAACATTCAAACATCATTAGATTAAAGGGTAGAAGTTAGTATCTATTAATTGTATGTCCTTCTACAATAATTTAGGAAGCTGCCAAATCAGCTGTTGAGATATACAGTTGACAGAATTCCAGACCTCACAATAACTTCCTGACATGACATGAAAACTTACTTTGTTGTTGGCAGATGCTGCTTATGTGTTCCTGGCTTCCAGACCCAAAATAATCACACAGAAACTATATTATTTGCAATACTGTTTGGCCAATAGCTTAATCATATTCCTGGCTAACTCTTACATCTTAAATTAATCCATTCCTATTATTTTATAATTTACCATGAGGCTCATGGCTTACCAGCAAGGTGCAGGCTGGCAGCTTGAACCTTTCTCCTCTGGTGGCTACATAGCATCTCACTGACTCTGCCTACTCTCTCTCTATAGATCTCTTCCAGTCTTACTATGTTCTGTTAAGCCATTGGCTAAAAGCAGCTTCTTTATTAACCAATAAAAGCAACACATGTACAGAAGGGCTTACCACATCACTTTCTGTAATATTTCAAAACATATTGAAGCTTATCATAGTCTAATATGTTTGAATTCATATGTTTGCATCATTGTTTATTGTTCCACATTTTACATACTGTTACAGGTTCTGCCGTCAGAGTTATAATGGCTTACAGTGTAAACTAACTTGGTTCTGCCTCTTCTTTTAAAGTTTAGTTTCTGTATAACTTGTAAATGTTGACCATTTGGACTTCTTTCTTTTTCCCTGAAGATATTAATAACAAATAATTTCTTTAAAAACTGGGGTCACTTCAAGTATTTCTTTCTTGAAATACTTCAAGTATTTTTTTCTTGAATTTATGTCAGTACCTGACATTAAATTGTTAACTCTAAGAATAAAGAAATTAGTTGAAAGTAGGCTTCCTGTGGTGATTTCCTTTCTAGTTCTGTGCCACTTTCTTATGGCTGCTAGTTATAACACACAATTACTTTCTCTCCTTGCTCCCACCCTGTCCCCTCTGTGCTTTTCATTCTTTTGTTTGTTCCCTTACTTTTCCTCCCTTCATTCTTGCCTTTCTCCTTTCTTTTGGTAGGCTGCTAAATTTTCTTGATTTTCAAAATCATTATAATTTAATTATTCTTTATGATTGTGTGAAACATATATATATATATATATATAATTTTATTTACCTATATCCATTCATCTGTTAATAGCATCCAATAGGATTCAATAACTTTGCTATTGTGAGCAACATTGTGGTAATCATGAACATAGAGGTGTCTTGTACTATGTAGCCTGTTATCATTTTTATAGGTCAGTTTGGTCAAAGAGTTAGCCACAAAATTAAAATGATTACCACAAAAAAAGTTGTTGATTTAACCACATACTTTGTACAACAAAGTCACCAATATGGTAAGGTCATGCTTCAACATGAGTATACAGTGCACAATACTCAGTACTTCACACATGGTGAAACTCAGTTCATATTTTCTGTTTGTTTTAGGAGGCCGCTTGATGGTTTCCTGGCCACCTGACAGCTCAGACGAGAAATAACCACACAGAAACTGGTTTATTAGTTCTAGTTGCATATTGGCTAGCTCTTACATATTAATTTAACCCATCTCCCTTAATCTATGTATCACCTAGAGGCTGTGGCTTACCAAGCAAAGTTCCAGTGTCTGTCTCTGGGGAAGCTACATGGCTTCTCTGGCTCTGCCTTCTTTCTTCCAGCATTCAGTTTAGTTTTCCCTACCTAGCTCTGTTCTACCCTATCACAAGTCCAAAATAATTTCTTTATTAACCAATGGAATTCACAGCATATAGAGGGAATCCCAGATCACCAGTTGCTGTATTACTCCCCTTTATTTACCACAAACAGAAGTAAACTGACTGCTTCCTTTTTTTAGCTGTAATTTTGTTTATTTATTTTAATTTTATTTTTTTTTAGAAATTCAGATATGAATATTGAACAGAAAAATTTTTTCACCAACTTCTCTTGCATTCCCCTGCCACATGTTTCATGGCCTCTAAATTTTTAAATAATATTACTATCTATATATTTAGTTTTGTTTGTTTGTATATGTGTGTGTGTGTGTGTGTGTGTGTGTGTGTGTGTGTGTGTTCAGTTCTGAGTGTAAGGGAATGTTGTCCCTGGAGAATAGTGATAATCTCTGTCTGAGCATAGGACTAAATTGCCTGGAGTTCTTTTCTCCTTGTAGGATCTTCTGAAATTTCACTCATCCATGTTGGCATACTAGCTGGTAATATTGTACAGATCTTCTTTAAGCAACCATATTATTGTGATTTCATGGGTACACCTTTCTTTCTCTCCCTCCCTCTCTCCCTCCCTCTGTCTCTGTCTCTGTCTTTGTCTCTCTCTGTATGTAAATAGAGAAAGGAAAGATGAAGAGATAGGCAGTACAGCTCTGCCGCAGAGGTTCTTGTATTTTTTTCTATCCCCTCTTTTGTAATGTATCTAGAGCCTTAATTATAGTTGTTGTAGATGTGAATACCCAACAACCAAATATTTTCTCTGCATTTTGAACAGTTGTAACTTTTTAAATTGTAACTATATGCTGCAAAAGGCAGCATTTTTGATGAGGGATGAGGACTACACTTACAGGTAGGTGTAAGGATATATATTTAGAATGCAACTGTAAATTATAGTGATTTAGGGAAGTGGCAATAGTGGATCCCTCTCCATGCCTATGGCCTCACCAGTCACATGTAGTATTAAATGTGAATCCTGCCACATTTAGTGGGTCTTAGCTACAACATGGGTATTGGTTATCCACAGGGAATAAAATTGCCACTATTACACTTTCTTTTCATTCTAGTCATTGTTGTGGCTCAGATTATTGATTGTTTTTCTTGCTTGGCAGCTTGCATATCACCTTCCTGCAGTATGAGAACAAGTTCTCAGGGAAAAGGATTCTTCTATACAATTTGGCTTAATATTAGTTTGTTTTGTTTTCAGCTTTGTAAGGTAGATGCTTAAATTTCTGTTTTAAATCTCTCTCCCTCTGTGTGGATGTGCACATATGTGCATGTGTAAACTTTCTAATATAACCATTTTAAAGTTATAATCATGTCTTCCACTACCACATTACCTACAACTATAAACTGTTTTATATCAATTTCATAATTAATCTTAAAAGTCCCCTTGTTTAAGTTCCCAATTTTGTTTTTATATTGGAACTGATTATGTGTTTCTTCCAAATATTCGGTTAGTAGTACCATCAAAGTTATGTTGAGGTGTATTCTGTGGCCCACACCATGTTCTGTCTTAATGAAATTTTCTATTTGTATTTGGATAGGATATGAAGTCTGTGTTGCTGGGTGACTAAATATAAACTAGGTCAAGGTGTTTGACAGTTGTGTATATACTTCATCACTTTCAAATAAATTAACAACTAATTAATTAATTTAATTGCTCTACATGGTTTACTAGTTGCTGAAAGTTTCACAAAATTGTCAGTGCACTTGCAGTTCACCTTTTCATGAAATAAATTGTAGAATATGTAAAAGCAGACACATTAGAATGTGAGTTTCCCAACATACACAGAGTATTCTGTTTTAATGGGGTTACTAATGAATTTTCTTTTCCTTCAGTTTAGTATCTATTATTTCAGACTGAGCACTCAGGTATACGCCAAAATTTGTATTGTGATAGCAAATATTCAACTGCAAAATACTTTATACTGCAAAAGAAAGGATTAAAAAGTATTGTCAGAAATATTATTTTTGTGAGGGTGAGCTTTGCTTTAGCAACCTTCCAACCCTTTTAAAAATTGAACTCTTTATCTAATGCATTTGAATAATTAGATAACATTAGGCTATTTGATTTTCACATAGTTGCTAGAATTGATTCTTTTCTGTACTCTCTATAGATAATATTAAATTATTCACCAATAATTTAAAATGATGGAAAATTAGAATATATGTAATAGGTCACAGGCTATATAAAATTTTCCACAGCAACTAAATGGTCATCATTTTTATTATCCCATTCTTTATTTATAAATTTGAATAGACAGCAAGAAAATGCTGTCTATTTAAAGATACAATGCATATAAATGTAAAGAACTCTTTCTGAAAAAAAATGTAGGAGTGTTGGATCTGAACAAGAGGGGAGAGAAAAGGAGAGCCAGGAGGAGCAGAGGCAGGAGATCCTGCAGTTGGGATGTAGTGCACAAAGGAACAGTAAATAAAAATGAAAAAAATTAAAATATTTAGAATAATTTAAAAATCCGTTCACTGGTTTCTAAATACATTGGTGTTAACCATATTAAAATGATCTGCATTCTTATTGTTTTTGTCATTTATTGTTAATTTAGTCATTAAAATTTCACTTTTTCTTTTGCTGAAAATGTCTTTTGCTGAAAAGACATACATGTTCACAAACATATACCATGAAATCCCATGAAAACTCCAAACTGGAAGCCATAATCAAAGGATATGTGAGATTTCAAAATGTTCTAAACGACATTATGATATAAAGAATCTCTAAAGATGCCACTTAGTTTTCTTTTGTTCGTGTTCTCCTGGGCATGAGTACTATTGTTAATACTGGTTTGTTTTCCCAGTGTAATTCTCTTGGGAAAAACTAATTTTCATTTACAAGTGGCTATCAGTTAGAGATAGCTTCTGAGTTGGGGATGGGTGTGTATTCACTTCTCCTTTCAGCCTTTTCACCTAACCTTGTAAAAACTTGTGTAGGCCCTGTGCATACCACTTCAGTCTCTGGGAATTGATATGTACAATAGCCCTGTTGTATCAAGAAGCCCTTGATTCCTTGGTGTCCTCCATCCCCTGTGCCTCTTACACTCTTTCTGCCTCTTTCTTCTTCTATGGTGTTCCTGCATCCTGAGCAGAGTGATTGATGGAGACATTCGTTTTAGGGCTGACCATTCCATAATCTTTCATTCTCTGCATATTGCCTGACATATTGTGGGTTCCTATATTTGGTCCCATGTACTTGAAGGGGAAGATTTTCTGATGATTGTTGGTTAAGTCAGTGATCTATGAATAGAGGAGAATGTCACCAGGAGTCATTTTATTTCTATGTTTCTTTAGCAGAACAGTAGTGTTTGTTTGTTTGTTGGTTTGTTTGTTTATAGATACCTGGTCTATCTAGTCTATATAGTCTCAGGTACCTGGTTACTTAAATATAGTTGGGTATAGGCTCCATCTCATGGGATGGGTCTTAACTCAAATCAGATGTTGGATGGTTACTCCCACAAGCTTTGTACCATTATTGCACTAAACTTTCTATACAGAATGTTAGAGTCATTAGTGACATAGTTTTTAGGTTCACATTTTTATCTTGTGATCTAAATGACAGTGTCTTTCTCACATTTGTATACTGAAATGCTATCTCTAAAATTATGAGTAGAAATTGAGGTATTTGAGAAATAGTTTACAGGTGAGTGGAAAGCCATACGATATGGCTTAAGGAAAATTCTAAAAGCTGCCCGGAATGCTCAATTGCTAGTTCATCAAGAGGGGATGCAATGAAGAGTTGCCTCTATTATTAAGGAAAGGGGAGCACTCTTGCATTAGTTCTACCAAAAACTCAATCTTGACCTTCTCAAACTCCAGAGATATGAGAAATAATATTGTGTTTTTTATAATCCACTTGAGTTCCTGACATATGAGGAACTGTACAAGTGGACCAACCTTCCATAAAAAATTAACAATGCTACCATAGACCCTGCAATGTAGTTTCGTTCTTTTCTAATCTTAAATTTTCTTCTCCACTTTTCATTGCTTCCAGTGGTAATATTGAGTCCCTGATATTAATTGTAAGCATAAGTGGACAGTAGAGTATTTTTGGATGCAATGAAAGCATTACTTTCATGGACTTTGGAATAAACAACTTGCTCTCCTTAATATGGGTAGGTTGTTTTCAGTTAAGTAATGATTAAAATACAAGAAGTCTTGTCTTATTTTCAAAGAAGTTTTCTAACTTGCTAGCCTTTAATCTCAGATTTGAGCATTCTTTCTTTGATGTGTAAGATGTCAAACATCCTGCAGATTTGGGCTTGCCAACACCCATAGTCACATGATCAGATTCCTTATAATAGTTCTTTTTATATAGATTTACTCATATGTTAGAGAGTCACATATATGAATATATATATATATATATACATATCTTGTGTTCATAAATCTAGGGAGAAGATTGATAAACTATATTTATGGAACAAAATTCCATAATACTATCAATATGCTTAGCCATAGATATCCTATAGTTTAACATAAATGTTTCAAAATTTAAAAAAAATTATTATACATAAAACCCATTCTTCCTTTATAGGTTTTTTCCTCAAACATCACTGTGCTTGACTCCTGTCTATATTAAGTGCACAACTTGATGATTATTTGTAAAATTGTGAATAAGATAGTTTGAAATCTCACTTAAACTGAACTTTGGCCAAGAACATGATCTCATTAAATGCTGGCAACTCTTCACTCACTGGATGTTCCCTGCTCATATAAAGTCCAGTCAATGATTTGGTTTTCAGTGGCTTTATTAAATATTCATGATGGGCTGCAGATATTGAAAAAAGTTTTTATACATTCCATTTAAAGTCAAGAAATAGACATTATGTGATTTGAACCTCATTCTTACAAAGTTACGAAATAAATTCTGACTTCTGTCATAAGTTTTTGCTATTCATACCAGAACAATCATCCCTGGGTGAAGTAAAACAACAAAAACCAAAAACATGTATAATACGTTTATCCCAACACAGTTTTTGGATGATGTATCCAGGAGTGAAATTCATACACACAAGAAAGAGGATTTTATTTTTTATACAAACAAGGGCAACACTGAAAATAAGTTCATCAATATGAAGAGTTTCTGACAGCAACACACCGTCATTGTATCCTTCCTATCTAAATGGGTGAGGAAGAGCAGACTCTGGTACTTCAACTGTAGATTTCAGCTATTTTAATTATCAGTGAATTCTAAATTACTGCTTGTTTCTTTCCATTGTTTTGTTTTAATATATTGAGAATATGAAGAACTAAATACTTCATTAAAATAAATTTTACATATTGATCAATAATTAAATTAGGAAATAATAGTTAATAGTGAAAGAAAGGTAAGATGCTTGCTTCCCATCATGAGTACCTCAGTTGAGATTCCCAGTAATTATGTAAAAACCAAGAAATGGAAAAATGTGCTTTTATTTTCTAGTTTGATTTTACTTTTGAGGTTGTAATTTTATTACAACATGGCTCCCCTTTCCTTCATTCCCTCCAAAGCTTACAAAATGTGCCACCTCAATCTCTTTCAAACTCATGGCCACTTTTGTTTGCCAAAATTATAAATATATTCATATATACATATACGACTTAATATTTTATATAATACCACTTGTATGAACACTTTGACAGCTGTCTGTTTGGAACTGGACAAACAAAATTGTCTACTCTTCAATGGGAAATACGACCTATCCCACTCTCAGATATCCTCAGCAGCCTAGAGACGTCACATAGAGGAGCTGCCTTTAGAACTCGCCCAAGTCCACCTGACCATGTCCATTTGTGTCCTTGTTTCACTTAGGTTTGGGCAACAAGTCTGGAGAGATTCTGTGGGTTTTGCTTCTGATATTACTAGGAGGCACAACCTGTCAGCAAACTGCCTAATCCTCTGGCTCTTAAAACCATGTTGTCCTTCTTCAATGATATTCCCCGAGTCTTAAGTGTGGGAGTGTTTCATAGATGTATCTCTTGGAACTGTCCTCCACAGCTGTGCATTTTGGTTGGTTTTCATTTTCTGTAGTTATCTCCATTAGTTCTGGTTTCCTTGATGAGGAGTGAGGACCGAACATATCTGTAGTTATAAGGACAAATGCTGCTTAAGAACTGTTAGGGATTATGCTGAGTTAGTGAATTAGTGATTGCAGATTTTCCTCAAATAACCACAATTTCACTGAGTATTGAGCTAGGATTCTAATATCATACATAATTTTCCTCTTATTGAGCACATCTTAATTCCAAGTTGAGAACTGTTGGTTATGACCAAGCAATTTGTTCTACCACTGTATTTGTCGGGTTATTGTGTCATGCTGATCGTTGATGTGATTCATAGGCATCATGATCAGGCTGCCTCCCTCCTTTGAAAGCTTGCATAAGGGGTAATTCCCTATCACTGAAGATAGCATGCACTTCAGAAACATAGTGGAGAGACACCTGAGCTGCAACTTAACTGAATGCTTTCTTTGCAGAAGACTAGTTTTCATGGTATACCGGAAGCATGCCATTATGAATCCCAACTCCTTGGTCTCAGAGACACAAGGATTCTGGCAAGACAGATGAGCCAATTGTTGAACTTCAGGGTCTGTGGGGGGCTTTGTCTCAGAAAATAAAGTAGAGAGCAATTAAAGAAAATTCTGATGTTAAGCTGTACTGTGTATACTTGCACTTATATGTGCCACATAAACACTCATCCACGAACATACACAAGAATATCTACTTACTAGCAAATAGAAATTCCATTGTGACTATATGTTGTTTGAGTTTTCTGTCCTGCCTAGTCCTTGTTCTGCCTGGCTCCCACAGTTGTTAAGTCCCAAAGAAATCATGCAGAGGTCTACATTAATCATAAACTGATTAGCCCATTAGCTCAGGCTTCTTATTAACTCTTATAACTTACATTAGCCCATTATTCTTTTCTGTGTTAGCCACATGGCTCAGTACCTTTTCTAGTGGCGTAGTCACATCTTGCTTCTTCTGTGTCTGGACAGGACTGCAGAGGAAGCTTCCCTCTTCCCAGAATTCTTCTGTTCTCATTGACCCATCTCTACTTCCTGTCTGGTTGTCCTGCCTATACTTCTTGCCTGGATACTGGCCAATCAGCATTTATTTAAAACATAATTGACAGAATATAGACTACTGTCCCGCACCAACTATACACCTTTATGAACTGATACAATGCAATCTTTTGAGCATTAATATTTTGAGACTAGTCTGCACAAGTACAGCTATGAGACACATGTGTTATTAATATTTAACTTTGGCTAAGTTTATGCAGTATCTTGCCTATATTTGTATAATATGCCAGAAAAAGATGCTCAATTGTAAAATTTGACAATGGCTTTATGTTTCCACTTATTTCCTAGAACATGTGTCCCCAAAGAAAAATAGAACTGAATTGATATTAGTGTTAAGAGTGACAGAATCATAAGAACAAAGACAACTACTTTTTGACCAGGTCTAAAATCCATATACATAAATTCTAGCTTTCATTTTAAAAGAAATGGGGGCCACAAAACACTTTTGATTGACTGATGGATTTCTTTTTACTTGGCATAATTTTTTCTCCTTTAAAACAAAACCTATTCTGCCACAGAAAATGCAAGAATGTTGCCATGCTGTAAACCTATGTCTCATTAAGACGTACATCATCATAACTGACTCTGGAAGGACAAGCGTAGTTTGCCCAAAAGACATTGTATGTTTTTCTGGTTTTGGATTTGATTGTCAACTCAGAGAAAATAATTGTTACAAATAATGAAAGAGATGTGCTAATCAGAAAAAACTGCATTATAAATGATAAACAGATGACTTTATTTTCTCCTCCAGTCTCTGCATGAAAGTTTCTTTTACTAAAGTTATTGTTTGTGTGGGCATGAATGACCATTTCCCTGCCTAATTATTTCATTGATTTTTTTTTAAAAAAATCATTTTCAGTGGATTTTAATTTGTAACTAATAGCTCAACATTTACTACAACTCAAATACAGGGTTTATCTCCATGAGCCCAATATGACTCATAATCCAACTTTCTTTTATGTGGGAGCAAAGGCTTACAGAACAGTTCTCTTCAAAAAATCGGGTTATCAAAATGTATATTTCTAAGTTACTTTTTCTTCTGTGGTTGATGTCTTTAACACATTTTAATAGTTTTCTGTTTATCTTTGTATTTTGTTTTGCTACCTTACTTAGACAGACACATCTTTTGCATCTTGGGATCTTAGTTGGAGCCTAGAGAGTATTGTCTGAATGGGAGAAACTATCATCAAACTAAAGCATTTCTGGGAAATGAATATTAGAGAAATACTCACAAATTGCGGTCTACACTATGGAAAAACAGAAGAGATCTGTTTATTGCTAATAAAGTTGAAACAAATTGCAGTTCCCCAGTATAAAGAACTCTGGGGAAATATGAGATCAATTTTGGAGTTGAGATCAATTCCTATTACAAAGCAGACAGTTGCTACTAGAAGCACCACATATGTGAGACACATGAAAAAGCATATTAAACACATTTTATGTCAAACTGAACACCAGAGCATTTATGCAGGCAAACTGCCATAGAAATAATGAATGTGGGAACTCTCTCACCAAGAGCTCAACCTTTGCAACATCAGAGGCTTCAAAATGGAGATTAAATGCAATGGATGCAGTGTAAATTGATGAGTGTTGAACCCAAAGGAAGCAGACAGTGTCAAATGATGGAGTCTGGGCTAGAGATAAGTCCCATGAATGTAATAGATGTGCAAAGGCTGTCATAAATAATTTTTACCAAACATTGAGAAATTTATCACATAGTAGTTTTCTTTTTACACAGTTACTCTACATGTTTCCAAAATCATTAAATCTAAAGTGATTTTTGAATTATACATTTGAGGTTGATGAAGATTTTATGTGTAACATATTTTATTTAGAAATAAACTAAAATGTGGAAAGTTGACAATAAGAGTAACGTTTTACCTACTGGAAATATTTGCTGTTCACTTAATTAAAAGCCTCCTAGTGTTGATGTCATTAATATCAATACAGGAAATTATATAGTACTTGATGTCATGTATTTTCTTCTAGTACTCAAAATGTGTCAGACTATGTGAGCACCCAAGATACTATTAATATACTGGAAATTTTGATAAAAAGTTACTAGTAGGACCTTTTTAAAGAAAATTATTTATTTCTAAGGCATGCCTCACATGAATTCTAAGTGTCTACATGAGTGTACTGTTGAGTTTTGGTGAGTCAGCTTCAGGTATCAAAGACTAACAAACAGAAAAGGAGATATTTGATTAATAAGAAGGGCTGTGCTTTTCATTTGTTTGTTTTAAGCACTTTGCCAGTTTCCGTAGTGAATTTACTGAACGAAAGTCTCTGGAAACATAACTCAAAATCTTCATTTAACAGAGCAAACCTAGTGAAGCTGAGCCAGGAGGATAATGAAACTGTCTTAGTTCTTAAATTTCCACAAAGTAATTTATGATAATGGCAGTCTTGGGTATCTAAAGAAATCATCTAAGTCCTGCATAATATGCTCTACAAGAGATCCTGAGAGTTTTATATAGAATTAGGACCGACAAACAAGGGAAAGCTGGAGAGACAAAACACTTATCAGTACAACAGATTTTTTTTTCTTTTTTGGTCAGGGCTCTTCAATAAATGATTTTTAAAAAAAAATAAATAAATTTACAATGATGTGGTATGAAAAATCTCCCATATCCTCAAAGATAGGATGAAGTCTGCTACAGTGCCTTCTAATTCTACATTTCAGTATCCTCCTTGCTATCCATACTTAATTATTCCTTCATGTATTATCTATGACTACCCCTGAGTGAGAAGAGTCACCCCCATTTTCTTCATCTGTGCAAATTATAGTGTTTTGCCCAGTGAAATTGTTAGAGAAGTGCTTCACCAAATGACATCACAGAACTCTGTCTGTCTACAGCTTGGGAGCTTTATTTTCCCATGTGGTTTGTCTGTTGTATTATTTGCATCTCTCAAATATATATTTCAGTTTTTGAATCATTTCATCATCTGCAATGAGGACAAACCCTGCTTTTAAGAAACTAAGGTTTTCTTGCAGTTACAGGCAAAATCTAAACATCTTGTTTTAGTCAAATCAAGAGAATATTTTTGTTTTTACTTGCTTTCCTAATACCAATTTTCACTAACATTAGCGATGTGCCTAAACTTCCTTAGGCTCCTGAAATATAAGAGAATTATTAAAATATTCCACTAATTAGTTAATTTCAACATTGATGACAATAATAACTGAAACACCCCTTTTGAATATTATGTTTTCACTGTAAATGATCAGAGTAGAAGAGATTCTGAAAAAAATCTTTATATATATATATATATATATATATATATATATATATATACCATATATATATATATGGTAGTCACTTTTCTTTTTCTACAGTCTTACAAATAGGTAATGGTTAATTGGACAAAGAAGTCAGCCTCAGAGAAACACAAAAACACATCTTTCTACAAAGTCATAATTAGTTAATACTATTATTCCTAATCTACTATTGGAGGGTGATGTTGAGGTATTTAGAAAATGCAGGCTCTCAAGTTTGATTTGATATGCTATTTCACAGAAATGATCTATTGATATAGATCTGAATGCTGTGGTTAAAGAATGGTAAACAACTGGACATGGGCCTTTGCAGCTCTTGATATTTGTTTAATCTACTATATAAACAAGACTGTTTTTTTCTTCTCTGGTAGTAATTATGGAGAATCAGATGTTTACAAGAAGTCTGTAGAGATCTTTCTTTCAAAGTCACATATTATCAAAGCCCTGGGAAGGTTACCTTCTAGAAATACAACTTCCTGTATTTCTTTAAAACTGAAGCAAAAGAATGAAATGAGAACAGTATCAAATACAAGAAATGTAGGTTTCATTTACCAAGAAAGCACACATCTATTTGTACAGCCCTAGCACTTAAGATTGGGTCCTTAGATTTGATTCTCTAATCAACGGAAACAAGAAAGCTCCACCGAGGGCTTCCTGAAATGTGATACTAACAATTCTTGCCAGTGAGTAGACATCAAAACAAGACTCTGAGAACCGGCAATGCCACTGAACTTCAGCATAGAGGAAATTCAATAAAACATGCATTCTGACACGAAATTACTTTTAACGATACTTTAAGTAAGGAATAACATTGGAAGGAATGCGGAACTAAGTATCACATTTTGGATTTTTCCTTTCCACCAAGTTAGGAGGAGTATAGCTGAATGGGTAGATTGAATAAGTACAAACAAGTGTTTAGAATTGTTAATAGGAAAAAAATTCTCAATTAAACAATTTCTTAAAAACCAGAAGTAAAAGGAGGAGGAGGAGGAGGAGTAGAAGAAGACAATGAGATATTGACAAGGACAGTGGGATTCAAATTCCACACCCTCCAGAAAAAGACACGAAAAAAGGTATTTTGAGAATCATAGTTTCATTAAAATTAAAAAAAACAAATAACATCATAGAATGTAATAAATGGTCCTTAAACTGTTAAGTTAAAGAAGGTAAACCAGATACCCACAATAAAAAAACCCTTGCTGTTGTTACTGTGACCTGGCCCTTGGATAGCTTAACTGTAAATGAAATGTTCTATCCATTTCTATATAAGACAATGATTAAAATACTTGGTAAACTATTCTCACTGATAGTTCATATATTAGTGCTGAAGAAGGATGATGCAACACTGGGGATAATTAATAGTGGAATCTTTTAAATATTAAGTAATGAATCAACTGAATAGAAGGCTACTGTTTGAAGATCAAAATTTCTCATTGAACTTTGTAAACATCATCTTCGATCAGTAAATAGTTTATAGATCTGACTTTTAATTAAAAGCAATAAAATATTTTAGTGAGGTACATCGTTTAAAATAACTGTAATTTCTGAAGAAAGATAAGATGACTGACAAATTATTTGGGAAGGAACTGGGACTGTTTAATGAAGGGAAATGACCATCTTTCTATAGCATTCTTCTTAATTATATATATATAAAACAAATCTAAGGATCCTTCCAAAACCCCTTTATTCTATTTATCTGCTACTTGCCTCCCTATACCTAGAGCTGTGCAGAATGAAGCACACTTAACTCCCAGCATTACTTTTGAATGTGATGCCCTGCAGAGCTGTCAGGGAGGGTGTTTCCAAAAGGGCAAGGCCATCATAAAGGAAGCACACTTGAAATGAGCTATCAAGTTCATGGATGAGCTTTCCCCTCCACCTTACCTTCACACAGAAAGACACTGTTAAACTCTGACAAACAATGGTTTGTGGCAGCAGGAATTTTAGATTCAGAGAATCCTACATTTTTAGCTTCAGAACACATTCAAAAGTGAAGAAATGAAATCCCCTTCGTGTCACCTGGCTAGCCAGGCTTCTGAGGGAAAGAGATGTAGATTCTTCTTTCTCTCGCTCTCTTTTTCAGTCTCTCTGTCCCTGTGATATTCAGGCTCCCAACGGAGCTTCAGCTGAATGTATTGAGAACCTGCCTTGATGTGTGCCTTTGAACCCCAAAAGAATCCTCTCTACATTCCTCGGAAAGTAAATATTTCTTGGCTCTCCAAGAATTTTTGTTAGAAGAATCCCTTCTATCTCACCTGTGGTCATGCATTCATAAAGGACTCTATAACTGATTTTGACAGCCTCCA
>PVIU01029751.1:0-17098 GCA_004026605.1 Ondatra zibethicus | reverse complement strand
TGCAGGAGGAGGGGTCTACAGGAGGAGGGGCCTGCAGGAGGAGGGGTCTACAGGAGGAGGGTCTGCAGGAGGAGAGTCTCCAGGAGGAGGGGTCTACAGGAGGAGGGGTCTGCAGGAGGAGGGGTCTACAGGAGGAGGGTATTCAGGAGGAGGGTATTCAGGAGGAGGGTATGCAGGAGGAGGGTCTGCAGGAGGAGGGTATGCAGGAAGAGGGTCTGCAGGAGGAGGGTCTGCAGAAGGGGAGTCTGCAGGAGGAGGATATTCAAGAGGAGGTGTCTGCAGGAGGAGGCGTCTGCAGGAGGAGGGTCTTCAGGAGGAGGGGTCTGGGCCTATGGATCTGGTGAGAGGACCTAAAATTCATCTGCTCCCACAGCTGCCTGACCACCCTGAAGAGGCCACCTAGCTCTCCCTACACAGGTGCTCTGCCAGATTCCAGGGTGGTGTGGCCACACATATTTACAGTCCCTTCTGGGGGCTGTGTTTTTATCAGACGTGTGTGTGTGTGTGTGTGTGTTTTGTCTGTGTGTGTGTGTTCTCTCTCTCTCTCTCTCTCTCCCTGTGGTGTGTGTGTGACACTAGAGATTAAACCTAGGCCCTTGTGCATACTGGACAATTACTCTACCCCTAAACTAGAGTCCTACCCTGTGTATCTGCAGCAGCAGGGGTCCAGCCTTGAATAAATCAAAGATATGAACAATAGCAGAACAACACGTTCTTCTTGTCAGAAAGCTTAGTGGTCTTAATTCTGAAACACAAGCCCTGAATATTTGCATAGCTTTATAATTTCCAAACCTCAGCCCTTCAAGGGCCCAGCCCAGGGCAATTGCCCCTTCTTGCCCCTGGAGCCCTCTTTCAGGGGCACGACCCAGGGCAATTGCCCCTTCCTGCCCCTGGAACTCTCTTTCAGATTAGCACATCCTCTTATTTGGGTGCAGCAGAGTTTCAGGGTCCACATGAGGATCTGATCGCTTGGAAAATTTACTTTTGTATGAGACCCCATCCTATGTCTCTAAAGCTGAAGATCTGCAAGGGGCTGTGCCTGCCAATGGTCCCTATTAGCCTGGGATGCCCTGTGTGTCAACACCGTAGCTCTGGCATGACAGGGCTCGTGTAGTGGCATGCAGAGGTATTATTATATAAAATTTGAATAAAAAAAAGACACAATACCCCATTACACATGCCTAGTGTCTGTGTCAGCAGGAGAATTGGTCGCCCAGTCAAATATACAGAAATACAATCAGAGCTTTGTAAGATGAGGCTCCCAAAGACAGACATGAAACATTAGGTCTCTTGCAGCAGAATCAGAGCTAGTGATATGGCGGCGCACGTCCCTTCTCTTCCCAAACTTTTTGTAGTTTTGCTGCCTTTATGACAGAAAAAGAAAAAAAAAGCTTTGTTCTCCCACACAGCGACAGAAATGACATCAGAGTTAACAGCTAAGTTGCCTCTCTGCCCAGGGCCTGCGGACCCTCTGGAAAGCTACCGTTTATCATTATCGAAACCGATGCCACAGGTCTCCCAGTGTGAGTGCATTGGGCAGAGCTTCGGAAGCTCGGGGAAGAAAGCTTGGTGACCTTAGCAGGGTATACTGCACCAAGGCAATTGTGGACCATTTGCAGCCGGGGTTGCGAGCACCCGGGGTGCAAGCTCAGCCATGGAGAGTAGGGAGGAGTGCCTGGAGAGCAGGAGAGGGAGCGATTCTACACACCAAAGGCTCAGGAGGCCCTAGAGTACTGGCTCTCAACTGGGGGTGATTTTGAAGTTCTGGGGGGACATTTGGACATGTCTGTAGACAAGGCCAGCTGGGGAAGGGTCCTCCTAGCATCGAGTAGGGAGATGTCAAGGGACTTGGAGTCCCCGGATGAGAAGGACAGCCACTCCACAGCAGGTTACCCTGCCCAGAATCAGGATGATGAAGAGCACTGTCCCGGAAGGCTGTTCCACAGGACCAGGGGCTCTGGCAATAAGAAGGTCCTGATAAGGAAACAGCGCAGCTCCCCTGCCCGTGACAGCTGACACTGAGCAGGGAAGCGGCTGGACAAGTTCCCTGTAAGTCAATTCTATTTAAGGCTTTGGAGGCCAAGGTCCATTAGAATCTCTTGGTTTGGGTGAACCCCTGCCCCACTGTCAATTCACCAAATGGGGGCATAGACTGCAAGCTAATTTGTAAGCATGCCCCACACTCCTTTGTGCTTTCTGTACGCGATTCCCTGCCTTTCCATTCTTCTGGTTCCAGTCTACAAGCCCATCCTTCCAGGCTTGAGTGCTGCTCCCTGCAGAAAACCCGCTTAGATTTATTCCCCTTGTGTCAGTGTGGATAAACTCTTTTCCTTCAGGAAATGGCATGCTGACTGGATCAGTGGGGGGGGGGTGGAGTGGAGGAGACCAAGAGTGGTTGAGCAGACTGTGGCTCCTGCTGCGGCAGCTGGCATCCTGTCACCTTGCCTCTTAGACTTTGCTAGTCCTCTTGGGGAACACAACGTTTCTGTATCGGAAATACAACCAGAAGATCCAATGCTTATGATGTCTTAGCTACGCTCAGCACAGGGCAGAGGCTGAGGGCTGTCTGTCCAGGTGAAGCCAAGCTAGGAGTGGTTTTTTTTTTTTTATCATTTGTTTTGTTTTGAGACAGGGTTTTTCTGTAACTTTGGAGGCTGTCCTGGAACTCTCTCTTGTAGACCAGGCTGGCCTCGAACTCACAAAGATCCACCTGCCTCTGCCTCCCGAGTGCTGGGATTAAAAGTATGCACCAACATCGCCTGGCTCAGGCTAGGAGTTTATATGTCTGGGTCCAACTCCCTGAATGCTTTCTTCCTGTGGGTATCAACACTGATCCCACCTTCCAGATGAAGGACTATTTAGAGGATTTGTTCCATGGGGAAACACACGTGATATGCATCCACCCCCTCCTTATAAGAACCCAAAGACAAACCAAGCCATAGTTTCTCCAAAGTTCAACCTGGGAAAACAAATGGGTTTGTTTTGCTTACAGAGCATGGGTGATGGGTCACCTCCAGGAGCATGGAGGACCAAGAAGAAGCCACATGGAGCATCTTCACCCAGCATGGATGATGGCTTCCCTACGGCTGCACTGATGTTCTTTCCCCTCAACCAACCTCCCACACTCTGTGCACATCAGCACCTCCCAAAGGTCTCAAGATCACATGATATTAGGGCGGAACCATATACACATGGTGGGAGGTAGAGGAAGGAGCCTGACTCAGGTGAGGGTCCAGTGACCCTGCCCACACCTGTCTTCTCCAAGGGAACATCCAACTCTGCTACTAATGGTCTCTTGCAATCAGGAACACCGGCTGCTCAAAGTTTTGCCTGTTTTGCTCAGAGGATCAGCTTCTATAACGGGACGGAAGCCCAGAGAGTGTCAGCATTGCCCGGCCACCTGACCCAGAGCAAGGCTGCAGTCTCCCGCAGAAACATGCATTGAACCTTCCTTGGTGGATGACTGTGGGTGCAGGATCTTGCCTGATCTAGCCTCTACCTGGCTGCTGGTTTGTTTCAGCCCCACCGCTGCCACAAGCCTGTCGCCACTCTCCAGTGCGGAAGGGAGACCCTGCGAGGCCACACAGCCCAGTCGTCTGCTGTCTATGATAACGGGGTGGCCATCACAGTGAATCACAGGAGCTGCTAGCGTATACCAAGTACAGGTGATGTGCCACAAGCACTCAGTAGCTATCACCCTATGTGTCCCATTTTTGGCCACACACATACAGGCCAGGACACTGGTGCTTTCCCAAGATGCTAGCTGCCTATTTTCTTATGGGTTACAGCCTGCTGATGTCCAAGGGACTCTGTCCCCATTCAAGAGCTCTATGCCCACCTCCAAGACACCACACAGAAGTCTCTCACAGCTGGCTCTGGACACGTCAGGGTGACCAGTCCTGCCCTGTCTCACCACAGACTCATCTCAGCTGTTCCCTAATGAGCACCCCTGGAGACAAAGACAGCAGCTCCTTGTTCAGCTGGGACCACAACATGAATAGACGCATCCCTCTCTGTCCCTTTGTAGAAAATAATTGGCTTCAATTAAGCGGGCTGGGTGGAGGAGGCATGTGGAGGCACAGGACGTGGGCCGGGTGGAAATGAAGGTGTGCGTAGCCCTGTGGGAGCTGTCCTTCACTGCCTTCCAGGGACAGCTCCATCTGTGTGGGGTGGGGAGATCAAGAGGGATAGCTGGATCTTCAGTTGGCAGTTGGTAAAGCCACAGGGCATGGGCTAGTGTGCTGAGGACAGCCCCTTCTAGAACCCAGTGGAACAGCTCCCTCTGACTGGCTCATGTTTGTCCAGGATCCCTGCAGCAGAGGGAAAAAGTTTGAACCACTCTATAAAGCTACCGTGGCTGCTTCCTGGCCACAGGTTTGCCTGAGCTTACCTTGCAGTTTGGGGTTTTACAATAGGGGGAGCCAGTTTTCACAGAGGAAGGCCTATCCAAGTGGGTGGATCTATGGTTGTCCACCAGGTCTTGGAAACCCGAGCCAGGCCATGTGTCCCTGGAAGTCCACTTCCTCCCTCTGTGCACAGGAGGTGACAGAGGTGGTGGCAGCAGTCCTCAATCATGGGCCTCTGGGCTGTGTGTTCTCTGACTCAGTGTCTATCTAGAGCTCTCACGACCCAAAAACGATGGCCAACACATGCAGAGGCTCCATCCTGAGGGCCGAGGTGGGGTTAGTTACTGTAGGGGCTGGAAAGATGGATCACTGGTTAGGAGCACTGGCTGCTCTTCTAGAGGACCTTAGTTCATTTCCCAGCAACCACATGGCAGCTCACAACTGTCTGTAACTCCAACTCCAGGGGATCCAACCCCCTCACACAGATACATGCAGGCGAAACACCAATGCACATAAAATAAATAATAAACCTTTAAAAAATAATTACTGTGTAGAGAGGAAGACAAGTCGAGAAGGTGGAGGACTTGGGGGTCTTGGGTGGAGGGTGTGGGGACCCTGTCATCAGGAGGAGGTTGGCACACAGGCCAGGAGGCCCCAGTAGAGCTAAGCAGACAGTCCTAAGGAGGCTTTATGTGGGGTGTGCCCTTGAGGGAAGCAAGGTACCCCTTGAGGTGTTCAGAGTGAGTTGGGTGAGGGACTAGAATTGACAATATACAGAGGGATTGGGAATGAAGGGTTCTGAGCATAGAAGCTTATGACTGGGTCGGGCACAGTCTTTGAGGGAATAAAGATGACATTCAAGGACGATGCTGGAAGGGGAGGAATTGAGAGGTGTGTGGATAGGAAGGCGTTGTGAAGAGCAGGGATGGGGCGGGGCAGCTATAGTGAAAGAAGGGGCTGAGGCAGACCACATCGAGGCAGAGGGACCATAGACCAGAGGGCCCAGTCTGGGCTGCTGTGTGCCACTGGTCAGCAGTGTTAAGGAGTAGAGAGAAACTTAAGGACTCTGGTGTTAGAAGCCTAAACTGACAATGGAAAGCTGGAAGGGAACCAGGAATGGGAGGCTGGAGGGGGTGGGGAGGAGGAGAAAAAGGTGGAAGATGAAGAGGTGGTGGGGAGGCTGGAGGAGACGTAAAACCTGATGAGAATAGGCTAGGACCAACGGGGCTACTCTCAGACAGCCTGGCTGCTCTCCAAGGCCTTCACTGTAGAAGGCAGCAGAGGACACAGGTGTGCGGACGGGAGTGGAGGTGGGGCTTTTGTGGGTTCCAGTTAAGGTAGGGAAACCAGTACCTGTTTATATGCTGTTAGGAAGGAAGGTGTGTGTGTGTGTGTGTGTGTGTGTGCGTGTGTAGGCATCAGTCAATGCAGGCCACCGGGTATGGCCCCAGGTGAGTGGCTGAGCACCTGGCTGGAATTCTATCCAGGGGAGCAGTGGTGGGGAGGCGGAGACAGCCCTATCTCTTGCAGCTGGAGGCTGCTCATCTCTGCTCAGAGTGGCCTGGAGGAGCTGTGTGCTCATCTTCCCTGCCACCCATTGTTGGTAAGGTTGCCACCAGTCCTCTGCAACTCCTCCAGCAGGCTGGGTTCCAGGAGTGACATTTCTTTAGAATGTTTCTGAGGAGTGCGGGTGTGTTTTGAGAGGTTTCCAGAATCTTGCAGGTGCCTGTACCTGCTGAGCTCACCTCCCTGCCCCCAACCCTCCCCAGAAACAGGCCCAGGGAGATAGATTAGTGGTGGAGAAGCTCCCTCCTCCCCTTGCCCTACCTTCCAGGTGCCTGCTCCATTCCCACACCTAACAGAGAGTATGGAGTTCCAGGGGCGGGACACAGAACATGGAGTCCGGCCATCTGTGTCCTCTCCACCCCCAGCAACCTCCAGTCTTTCCATTCCCCCAGGGCCCAGGAGGCTGCTTCCAGAAACTAAACAGGTGTTTAATTTCATTCCCTTAAGAAGTGGCGCTGCATGTCTCCTGGGAAGGTGCAACTTTCCTTTGTCACCTAGGACACTCTTCATGTCTCCACCTTGTCATCCCCCCTGTGAGTACCACCTGGGCAGTGAGGAGGGCAGCTGGGGACCTGTGTGTGGGCTCCCAGCTTAGCTCCTGGATCTCAGCGGGTGGTGGAGGGATTGAAGTGGAAAACTGGCAAAGAGAGACTCAGCAGTGTGGAGCCTAGGGTGCCCTTCGATTGCCCTTCTCTTTTCATTGTGTGTGTGTGTGTGTGTGTTTCTACATGTATGTATTTACATGTTTCTGCATGTGTGTAGGCTCTGGGGATACAAACTCCAGTCCTCAACATAGCAATCACTTTAACCAATAAGTCATCTTCCCTTCTGAGTCCTTCCCTTTCTTCTCCCTGGTAGGCAGTTGGGAAGTGGACAGAATAGATGCTGGACTTAACACGGACTTAGCCTCCCTCCCACTGAAAAACACTTGGGTGCAGGGGTCTTAGACTGCACAGGACCCAGGTACTAGTGGCTCAAGCTGCTTTGGAAGTCAGCCCCAACCTTTCCTTAACGATAAAGCAGAATGTGGGCAGCGGAATATTACTCAGTCTTAAAAAGGAAGAGATTCTGGTACATAGGCTGACTTGAGGTCTTGAGAACACTACCTCAAGTGAACTTGTCCAGTCCCAGAGGAACAGCTGCTGTGTGATTCCTCTTCTGTGAGGAATGAGGGCAATCAGGCACACAGAGACAGAGACTGGAAGGGGAGCGATCTGGGGCTAACGAGGAGGATAGGGATAGTCAAATGGCTAAGTTTGTGCTCTGTGAGATGACAAGAGCTCTGGAGATGGATGGAGCTGCGGGCTGCAAAGCAAAGCAAGTGCACTTAGCGCCACAGAGCTGGACACTTACAGATGCTCATAGTAAGTGGCTTTATCACAGTGAAAAAGAACTCGGAGGGGCAATTTGCCTGAGGCTGACAGCTGCCGGGAAGGGTGCCTGAAATGGAAGCCACAAGGGGGACTAAGGGATGCACCTGCTTTATTCTGACAGTTTCCCCACGAACCATTGAAGCAAAATGTGGGGAAAGATCACGGTAGGTTAGCAAGACTAGGGCAGTCTCAGCTGCTGGAAATTCCTCTGCATGGGAAGAGTGCTCAGCTTGGCCCTGGCACCTGTTGGAAGGAAGTGGAAACGACAGTGCAGAAGAGGTTAAAGGCATACAAGAGCCATAGCTCTGCCCTGCAGGAGTCCATCACAAACGCCCAGAAGCTACAGCGGGGTGCAGGAGGGAGCATCTTGGGGTGCTCCTAGGAGTAGATGTAATCACAGGGTAGAGGGAGAGATGAATGGAAAACTATGCTTGGGGGGCTTTCCTAGGTGAGGCTGACAGGGTGGGATGTGTCCCATGTGTCCTGAGGTTTGTTCCAGGCTTGTTTGGCCGAAGCGGGACTGAAGAGAATCGGTTCTCTGGGTCTTGAGTCCCTGAAACTCTGCTATGTTAGCCTGGCTTTCAGCTCCAGGAGCTGTGGATCCAGGCACTCAGTCCATGTCATTTGGGCCCGTTCTTTTCTTTCCCATCTTTCTTGTTCTGCCTTCAACCCCTTTTGTTTTTATTTGAGACAGAGTCTCATAGCCCATTCTGGTCTCCAACTCACTATGTAGGTTGAAGCTGGACTTGAACTCCTGGACCCCTCCTGCTGCTGCCTCCTGAGTGCTAGGATTACAGGCAGATGCACACCCAGTCTGCTTTGTGCGCTGTGTTCTGGTCTCTCCTGTTTTCCATTCTTTCTAGCTTAGCCTCTCCAGGGCCAGAATTCCAGAAGCCGCCACACTCAGCTCTGGCAGGGCTCTGGCCTTTCCTAAAGCAGAGTCTGTTCGCCAGGACTTCTTCCCCTAGCTGGGAGTACTCCCCTCGTTCCCAGGGATCCCAGCCAAAGGCTCAGGGCTCACTGGCAAACCACCCAGCACCGAGCTAGGCCTAGGCTGGGGACCTGAGAGTGGAGTCTAGTAGATGCTAAAGGGAGTCCAGGATGGTGCTCCTGGACGGGGGAATGGATTTCTGGGAAAGTGGGAGCATCAGGAGTCCTCCAGGTGGCCAGAGCAAGCTGCACCCATCCTGACTCCTCCCTCTCCAGCTTCCATTCTGCCACACAAAATGGACTAACTCTTACCTCCTGGTTCCTTTTCACATACACTGCCAACCACCCAGGATGCTGGGTGAAAGCTGGTTCCTGCTTAGGTACCAGAGACACAGTCTGGTGGTGCTTCACCTGCCAGCTGACACCCCGCCCCTCCCCTGCTGCACTATAGGACTTCACGGGAACTGGTGGCTGGGTGAGTGCCTTTGGTTGCTTGCTGGTTTTCTCTTTCTTTCTCCTGCTTGCTGCATCTTATGCTATCTGGGATAGCATGTCTGCCATGGCTACACATGGTGGCAGCCTACTAGAGGGCAGGAAAAAAGAGCTTCCTCACACAGGGGCAGAGCAGGGAAGGACACCAAGGTTAGCTAAGTGAGCAAGAGGGCATTGTCCTTAATAAGCAGCTGGGGTCCAAGAGATCCAGCTGTTAGCCCTCCAGGCCTTCTCTGTACCATGGCCATGGGCTCCTCCAGGGCCGGGGAGCCCTGGGTCTTTCTCAGGGCAATGAGAGTGACTGCAGGGTGCTTCCTCCAGGGCCGGGGAGCCCTGGGTCTTTCTCAAAGCAATGAGAGTGACTGCAGGGTGCTTCCAGGTTTGCCTCTTCTGGTCTAACTCTCATTCACTCACATAGCTCACAGGATACCTGCCAGGGCAGGGCTGGTGCTGGACTCTGGACATAATGATGAGACAACACAGACTTTGGGGTTAGAGAATAACATAGAATTAAGTTTACATATGATGGAGGAGAAACCCTGACATCACCAAGGAGTCCCTCTGGGAGGCAGGGAAACAAGGGTGGGGGTGGGCACCGCCTCTCAGGAGAGTGAGCATCCAGCAAAGACCATCACTGTAGGGATGTGCTCCAGCCGCAGGCACAGTGCGGATGAAAGTCTGGAAGTGGGAATCTGGGCGGCCTCTGAAGTAACAGGATGCTGTTCAGCGTCAGGCCGGGCTGACTGACACCGTGAACCCTCAGGCCAGCCATTTTTATATTCCAGATACAATGGTCACTTTGTGCTTATTTGTTTGTTTTGAGATAGTGTAGACCATGTAGACCAGGCTGGCCTCAGACTCCCTGTGTAGCCAAGGATGACCTTGAGCTCCTGATCCCCCTGCCTCTATCTCTCAAGAGCTGCGATTATGGTCGTGTATCACCACATCCAGTTTATAGAGTGCTATGGATTGAACCCTGGGTTTTTTATATCCTAGGCAAGTGCTCCATCAATTCACCCTCACCCGCACAAGCTCCACTACACACTTTAAACAAAAGTGTGTCCTGGCCTCTGTACACTTTAGTTAAGAAACCACAGCCTATCTGAAATTCATCTTTGACTTGACATCCTGGTTTAGTATGTTCACTGTTTGGCTGAATCAGCTGCCTCAGGGCCCTCTCTTACCTTCTCTGTTTAAAGATAATACTCCCTGACCAGCACTGGGAGGCAGCTACTGCTCCCCACCAAGCCCCCAGCTGGACTTCCTTGGTTCTCAGTTTCCCAAGGCTAGCCCACAGAATACCAGGAAACATTCTTGTTTAAAGCCCTAATGGTCTGCAGGCACCTGGATTTTCTGTCTTCACTCCATTTGCTGCTACAGAGCAATTTGGGACACTCAGCCTGTGACTCAAATGCCCTGGGGATTCGAGTCTCTGAGCCTAAGACGGCAGCTCTGCGTCTTCTTTCACCTCTGCTGCTCAGGTCACACACAGCAGGCTGAGCCCCTTGCTAGTCACCTGGAAGCAGAATGGGAATGGGGCAGAGGGAGCTTATTCAATGGGAACAGGCTGAGAAAGAGGAAGGGGTATGAGTGTAACCGGGTGATAATAGTTGCTCGCCATGGGTCTTTTCTCAGCACCTACTGTGTGTCACTATGTAGTTTATAGTCATGGACACAGTGACATCTTTTCCCTAGAAACTCCTAGCAACCCTGGTGTCCTCTGGGGGAGAAACAACCACAGCTGTACCATCATCATGAAAACCCCCAGCTAAGTATGGAGGTTCTTATCTCAAACCTACAAAATGAAGTAAATCTTAAAACCGAGGTTCTCCATCACAGTGACCATATGCTCGTTGGCAGTAGGTGGCTGGTGGCTGTGGTCACAAAGCATGTCCAGACAGCACGCTGGAGGCTGACAGGTAGCAACAGGTGGCCACTTTGAGAACAGTGGAAATAGAAAAGAACTGGGGCCTGGAGAGAGGCAGGGGTGCTATTTGGAAGAGTCTGTGAGGAGGAGGGACTAGGTGGTGAAGGCTGTGTAAAGAAGTGCTCCCTGGGAGAACGTGGGGAAGACCACTCCAGGTAGAGGGAGCTGATGAGGTGCTGGGGGAGAGGGTAGAGGGTGGGTTGGCCTGGAGAGCGTGTGATGGAGGAGGAGGCCATTTGGTGCCTTGACTAGCATGAGAAAGGCTTAGGGTGTGACAGAAAATCCACAGTTAAGAGTCAAATTTCAAGTGGAAAGATATGATTTTCAGGCTGGGGGATCGTCTAGATGCTGGGTAGGAGGCTGGCCAGGAGGATGCTAAACCAGCTGGTTTTCACAGGGTGAGCATCAGACACAGCCTGGGCTGTGCACACTCTGGCTGGTGATGGGTGGGGAGCTCATCACACGGACATTCACCAGCTCTGGAGGTGATCTAAAGTTGGGGAACCCAGGACCCCTGGCCTCCCCACTACACATCCTTCAGGCTGTGAAACTTTTATCCTATCCTGAGTTTGGGTGTCACTCAAAGCCCGTGGTAACTTCCTGGGTCAGGAGGCTCAGCACCACCTGAAACCCTATTCCTCACACCTCACCCTCCACCTCAGCCTCAGGGAGGATGACTCTGTGTGGGCTGGCTGTCTTTTCCATTTTCCACAGGGAATCTGGAATGTATTCATGCAGCAGCGACCTGCCTTGTGGCACGCCTGCCTGGCCACCTCCAGGCACATCAGTGTAACCCAGGAGAGTGTGAGGCGTTTCTGGCCTGGAGGAAGCCTCTCTGGTAGGGTGGAGCCTGGGATAGAGAAATGGCCCTTCTGGCTTCCCCAGGCTCCCTTCAGAAGCTGCTGGAGTCCCTAGGCCTTCGACCCCATCCCCATCACACACTGCTGGCCCTTGGTCAAGTTCAGTAAGCCCCGATTCTTGAGCAGTGGGATTCCAGGTTCAGTGAGAGACCTCTCTCAAAAAGCAAGTGGAGAGTGACCGAGAAAGACACTGGGCATTGACCTCTGGCCCCCACACATGCACATACATGAACACACCAACAAATAACATACATAGAAAAGATACAGACAGAGGCAGGAGGATAGACTAAATCTGGGTGGGCTCCCTTCCTCTTTTACAGGAGCACCAATCCAGACGGGAAGCCTTTGTCAGCCAACCAGGTTAGGGCGTGACCTTTTGGGTACCCAGAGAAAACCGCCGCCTACCCCCCCACCCCCCAACCCTGCCCAGTGCTGCTCTCTCTGGTTTTTGTGGTATATACCTGAGGTTAGACTTTTTGTTCCTATTTTGTGAGTTTGCTCCTTATAATAAAGAAATATAATTGGAATTAGCTTGGGATATTTTTGACTCATGTTCTTACCCATCCCTTTTTCATTAACATCTGGCACCCAACGTGGATTGTGGAAATCCGTAAACCCCCTTTTCAGGATCCCCACGGCAGCTGCGGCTCACCCCCTTTTTCCAGTAACACAACCCCATCGCCTCCATAAGGCCTGCCCCCTAGTGCCAACTCATGAAGTTCGGGGGCTTCATGGTGTGAGTCAGAGAGTCACAGACCTACGGTCAACAGCGGAATTATTTCCATGCTCATGGGCTGAGCCATGGATCCACACCATCCTTCCTATTGGAGGAAGGCTCCAGTCTAGCCTAGGTCTGGGTTTGATGATTTCAAAGAAGGATACCATTTGTAATGGCAGATGAATCCCTGCTGTAAGCCCCAGGACCACTCTGAGATCTTTCTCCACTCTCTCCTGATGCTCACTGTTTGTAGTAGGATGACCATGTCCAGTCTGGTAGGAGTAAACAGGGTCTCACACATGACAGTCCTCAAGGTGGACCTGACTGTTATACAGAGGACACTGTGGTTACACATGCCACAAGATGCCAGGACTAAATAAAGTCAAAGCCTTTTCACCCTGGGATTTTACTGTCTTTCTTTAGAGTAGTAGTATTAAAGACAGGGTCTCATGTAGCCCAGGCTGGCCTCAAACTCATCTGTAGCTGAGGGTGACCTTGAACTCCTTGTTCATCAGTCCTGGGATATAAGCTTGTGCCACCATGGCCAGTTAATGTGGTGCTGGGAATGGAGCCCGGGCTTTGTGTGTGCGAGGGAAGCGTTCTATCAGGTGAGCTGGGCCCCAGCCTTCACTCTGCACTTCCAGGCTTGACTCTTCAAAGGGGTGTTTCCTCAGTTTGCTAGCATGGGGAACCTTCGCTCCGAAGCGGGGTATCTTTGAGAGTTTTGACACTAGCATTGGGCATCTGCTGCGGGGTTTGGCAGGCCACACCTGTCCCAGATGGACAGACTGCCTCTGGCAGATGGAGGTTTCCCTGAGTCTGGCCTCACTGCCTGGGGAGACTGTGTGCCCTCCCTTGCCTGCTCTGGGGAGAAGAGATGAGTCAGTGGCTGCCGCTCCAGGTAAGAGGGAGGATGCGTGTGGTAAGAGGGCACTGTAGCTTTTCCCAGCTGAAAGAGTGACTGCCAGCATCAGGGCAGAGCCAGCTAAGGTGAAGCATTTGCAGAGGGTCTGTGCTGGTTTTCAAAGCCTGGGTTGAAGGCGGGGTGGGGAGGGTGCTGGCTCAGTCAGTGTTTGCTATGCAAGAAAGAGGACCTGAGTTTGGATCCCACCATCTACATAAAAAGGAAGTTGCAGTTTGGCTCATGGAATCTAACCCTGGGGCTGGCTGGCCAACCAGCCTAGCAAAAAGATGAGCTTCAGAGTCAGTGAGAGACCCCGCCTCAAAGACAAGGTGAAGTGCAATAGAGGAAGGCACTCACAGATGGCTTCTGGCCTCTGCACCCCCACACCCATACACACACAAATGCATACCCACGCCCTACAGCCCTCCTGTGGGCAGGTTGAGCCTGCTCCTCTGGGCTGCAGAGTGCTCCCATCACCGTCACCGGCCCTGCCTGGGGAATTGTGGGAACGTGGAAGGAAAGGAGTCACCCTTCCCATAGTCTGAATGAATCCTTTTCCAGATGAGAGTCAAGAATCTTAACACAGTCAAGGCCTGGAAGATACCAACAGAGAGATGAGATTCCTTTTCTTCCTTTCCTTTCCTTCTTTTTTTTTTCTTTTATGCTGGTTTTTTTTTTGTTGTTTTTTTTTTGTTTGTTTGTTTTTTTTTTTTTTTGAGACAGGGTTTCTCTCTGTGACAGCCCTAGCTGTCCTGGAATTTGCTCTGTAGACCAGGCTGGCCTTGAATTCACAAAGATCCACCTGCCTCTCCCTCCTGGGTGCTAGGATTAAAGGTGTGTGCAACCACCACCACCGCCCAACAACGAGATTCCTTTTCTATAGCATTATTTCCAACAGGAACACCCTGAGCCCTGCTTAAGGTTTGAGATTGCATGGCCTTTCCCCCTTCCCAATGGGAAACCTCCAGTTTCCAAAAATCTCATCAGAAATCCCCCTTACAGCAAAAGAACATACCTAACCTGCCTCGTGCAACCTGTAGCTCCTGGTTTCATTTTATCAGAATGGAATCCCATACAAGGAATCTCCAGGTCCATTCGCTAATCTCAGTTTATCAATAAAGAGGAACGCAGCTTCTCAGCACTCTCTGAGGTGCTGCTTCAGAGGCACCAAACAGTACACACGTGGCTATGGCACACGTGAGCAGCTGCTCTCAGTAAACCCACACTCTTGGGAACGTCTTGCTTTCTTTAGGTCACTTCTCTCTGTTAACTCTCAGGCCTAAAATCAATGTTAAAACAGATTTTCATAACCCCCAACCCAGCCTCACACTGGCCTGGATTGTCTAGTGTGGCCAAGGATGGGTGCTGATCTGAGTCGAAGTTAGTAAAAGATTTAGGGAGTTCCTCAGGCTGCTGCAGGGGACAGCATGGCGCTGTGCCGTTGTCCCTGCTGCCACTGACGGGACCGCCAGTTCCCGCAGAAGGCTCAGTATGTTTTGACTGTTCACAAAGTTGAGCTTATCAAGAACATGGAAGGGAAAAGGCGGGGCTGGAGAGATGGCTCACCCGTTTGGGAGTACTTGTTGCTTGTAGAGGACCCTGGTTCTGTTTCCAGCACCCACAAGACAGCTCACAACCATCTGCAACTCCACTTCCAGGAAACCAATGCCCTATTCTAGACTGCACAGGGACAGCAGGCTACAGAGCATAGCCACACACACAGGCAGAACACCCCCACACATAAAATACAAATAAATAAACCAGAGAGAGGGAGGAAGGGAGGGAGGGAGGGAGGGAGGAGGAAGGGAGGGAGGGAGGAAGGAGGAAGGGAGGGAGGGAGGAAGGAGGAAGGGAGGGAGGGAGGGAGGGAGGGAGGAGACACAGTTGTACCTTTCACTGCTGTGGAACAGGTTGGGGAAAGTCTTATCCTCTTCCTGGACCTCAGCATCCCTCATCCTGCCTGTTTGGGGGCCGGGCTGGTGACCTCACCTTAGAGAGGTGCTGGTGGGAGCATATCTGTGATGCGCTCTTCCTCAGCCTCCCTTAGCCCAGCAGTCCTCTCAGGGAACTGCTCCCATCTTCATCCAGATCACTCCCAAGCTGTCCCTGCCCTGCCGGACCCTAGCCTGCTGCCTGCTCGCTTGGATTTTAGGGCCTCCTGTCCCGCTGGGATTCACAGTCTGCCGAAGGTTCGCAGGGACTATCTTCCACTAGTCCCCAGTCTGGCTATGCTGAGCCTCTGCTAACCAAAGTCGTATAATAAGTTTAAGGCTAGCCTGGACTACCCGAGAAAGAAGGAAGGGAGGGGCATAGATGGAAGGAAGGAACAAGGAAGGAGGAAGGAAGTAGAGGGAGAGACTGAGATATGGGGTACAGTGAGCCTGCACCCTCAGTATCATGCCCATAGGAGTTCTGGTCCTTGGGTTCTTCTCATACCCGCTGACATTCATTAAACACTTACTAAGACACTAGGTTCTGACTTAATTTCAGCAACCCTGGACTCCAGACACAGGTACTAGATTGTTTGACAAGGACCTTGCAGCCTCCACAGTGGCCCCTTTGCACCTGCCTACTTCTCCATGAGGTGGAAATACGGAACCCCTGCATTTGCTAGCCCATCTCCCAGGTCCCATCACTACAGTGTGTACCTGCTAATGTGGGGACTGGAGGAAGCAGAGTGAGCAGTGAAGTGGTCCTTCCAGGTAGAGCTCAAACTCCCCTCTTTGTGGCCTATCTATTGTCCTTTATTGTTCTGCTAGGACCTTGGCTGGAAGGAGAGGCTATGTGGAGAGAGAAGGGCCCAACACCATGTCTACCCCAGCCCCTGCAGACCCTCCTGCTATACACACAGGCAGACCCTTGGAGGCTCCACTAGCCACCTATGGAATTTGCAATAGGTCCTCGGTGTTTTAACCTACCAAGAGTTGGGCTGTTTTGGTGTGCAGTGGACTCTGGACAGTTCTGCATTGACTCCCAGCCTCCTACAGTGGGTGAGCCCTGCCCACAGGGTCAGACAGTGACTGGGGGAGAGAAAAGCTCTGGGGAAATACAGGAGCAGGAGGACCTGAAGCCCACAGGCCAGTCCTCCGAAATAGCACGGTGGCACAGCTACGAACACCCACTCGGGGTTTTCCCCTGGAGGAGCACACTTGTAAGTGGGGCAATTTCACAGCACTTTGCTGATGTCCAACCCACTGGCACTGCTGAGACCAGAGCTAGAAAACAGTCATTTCCCTCTCCAAATCGCCACCACTGAACTCCCTGCCGTGCTCAACTCCAGTGATGGAAATTAATTCACTAGATGAAAATCTGGCAGAAGAGAAGGAAAATGGGCATGCTGGGTAGGGGATGGCTCTGAGTAGGAGTTCAGAGACATGGCATCAATAGATTCTTTGTTCGGATGTAAGCAGACATACCAGGTTTCACAGGCACCCAAGCAAATCATCTCTAAACCCCTCTCTCTCTCTCTCTCTCTCTCTCTCTCTCTCTCTCTCTCTCTCTCTCCTCTCTGTGTGTGTCTCTCTTTCTGTCTCTGTCCCTGTTTCCATCTCTCTCTGTGTGTCTGTCTCTCTCTTCCTGTCTCTTCTCTTTCTGCATCTCTCTGTGTGTATTTCTGTCCCTGTGTCTGTTTCTGTGTGTCTCTGTCTCTATCTTCCTGTCTCTTCTCTTTCTGTCTCTCTCTATGTGCCTCTCTCCCTATCTGTCTCTGTGTGTCTGTGTGTCTGTGTGTCTGTCTGTCTCTTCCTGTCTCTCTCTCTCTATTTCTCTTCTGTGTCTCTCCTCTGTTTTTATTTCTCTCTGTGTGTCTCTTTCTGCCTCCCTCTTCCTGTTTCTATTTCTCTGTGTGTCTCTGTCTGTCTCTCTCAATCTATCTCTTCCTATCTCTCTCTCTCTCTCTCTCTCTATTTCTCTGTGTGTCTCTCTCCCTGTTTTTGTTTCTCTCCCTCTCCTTCCCTCCTTTCCTCCCTCCCTCCCTCCCTCC
>PVIU01029750.1:0-17098 GCA_004026605.1 Ondatra zibethicus | reverse complement strand
AGATCGCACAGTCACAGATGGAGGGTAGAGAGCACACAGTCACAGATGGAGGGTAGAGAGCACACACACAGTCACAGATGGAGGGTAGAGAGCACACAGTCACGGAGGGTAGAGAGCACACACAGTCCTAGATGGAGGGTAGAGAGAGCACACACAGTCACAGATGGAGGGTAGAGAGAGCACAGTCACAGATGGAGGGTAGAGAGAGCACACAGTCACAGATGGAGGGTAGAGAGCATACAGTCACAGATGGAGGGTAGAGAGAGCACACACAGTCACAGATGGAGGGTAGAGAGCACACACACAGTCACAGATGGAGGGTAGAGAGAGCACAGTCACAGATGGAGGGTAGAGAGAGCACACAGTCACAGATGGAGGGTAGAGAGCATACAGTCACAGATGGAGGGTAGAGAGAGCACACACAGTCACAGATGGAGAGTAGAGAGCACAGTCACAGATGGAAGGTAGAGAGCACACACACAGTCACAGATGGAGGGTAGAGAGCACACAGTCACAGATGGAGGGTAGAGAGAGCACAGTCATGGAGGGTAGAGAGAGCACAGTCACAGATGGAGGGTAGAGAGAGCACAGTCACAGATGGAGGGTAGAGAGCACACAGTCACAGATGGAGGGTAGAAAGAGCACAGAAAGTCACAGATGTAGGGTAGAAGGCACACAAATGTCACAGATGTGCCTCATGTACCAAGAATCTCAGAAGGCGAATTCTACAACAGGTCCAAAGAATATGACTGATGTATACAAAGCCTCTAGCACCGTGCATCACTGGATTGAGAAACCAGGTGTGAAAGCATATTCATGCTTTCTCACTTAGGCAGCTGCCTTGCTTGAGTTTAGCCATTAGAACCTTTAGGATAAAGAGGAAAAGACCAGTGACATCTTGGGTAATCATTAGCAGGTAATTATGCAGTTATAGTAATTCACATTTTATAGGCTTTTTAAATAAAATAAATAGCTTTTGAAGTCTAGAAATTAGTGGGTATCCCCTGTGAAGAAGCTGAGTTTTTTTCTTCTTCCTTGGAAGTAAGAGAGATTGAACCTAGGACTTCACACTAAGCAAGAGCTGAGCCACTGAGCTACAGCCCTTTCTACTGTGTGAAGATGTGTCACTGTGATTGGTTTAATAAAAAACTAAATGGCCAATAGCTAGGCAGGCCTGCTAGACAGAGAGCTCTGGGAAGAGAAAAGGAGGAGTCATTAGCCAGCCACAGGGGAAGCAGGATGGGCAGTACAGAGTAAAGGTAACTGAGCCACATAAAAGAACAAAAATATAAAAATATGGGTTAGTTTAAGTCTTAAGAACTAGTTAGGGGGCTGGAGAGATGGCTCAGCAGTTAAGAGCACTGGCTGCTCTTCCAGGGGTCCTGAGTTCAATTCCCAGCAACCATATGGTGGCTCACAACCATCCATAGTGAGATTGATGCCCTCTTCTGGCATAAAGTTGTACATGCAGACACACTCATACACATAAAAATTAATAAGAGCTAGTTTGGAACAGTCCTAAACTAGAGTCAAACTTTCATAATTAATAAGTTCTTGTGTCATGATTTAGGTGCTGGTGGTCCAAAAAAAAAGCCTGTCACACAGCTCTACCCTTCTGAATATAGTTTTAAGAGCACGATTTTTATGTATCTGTCATGAGCTGTTTTTTTTCCCTCAATTTCTATCAGGCCCCGGGCCAATTATAGACTGCTGGAATCTATCCCTCCCGTGGAGTCCTTTTTACATGTCACATGAAATGTAATGTCATTCCTTCTTCCAGGAAGGGACAATAACCATGTTGTGGGTCTGAGGCTCCAAAACAACCCAAGCAGACACAAGAAGTCACACAAATCAGAACCTGCTATGGGGCAGCACGGCAGAAACTGACGAGTCAGGGACAATGGGACAGACTTCATTCCCATTGTTCACTGCAGAAGTATTTAAGCACAAACCCCACAAACATCCGTGCCAAGTTACAGTTACGTTTTTCTGCCAATCAGGATTCGAAGACTCAACCAGCACACAATGTAAGCTTTTCAGTCCTTCCAAATGGATCCATTTGTTCTTTCTGTTATTAGGCACGGCCACGATGTTTTCAAGAATTGAAGATGCATGATAGATGATTTCTGCTGTCTAGGGAGGATGTTGGTCAGCTATTGGAAAGTCCCAAGCTCCCCAGGGGCTGAGAACAGGAATTTTGTTTCACCCTACAGGTAAAATAGAGCCTGAAATCAAAATGGCAGTACTTAGGACAAAGTGCTCTTGCCTGTTCTCAGCAACCACACATAGGTGTGTTTTGTGCACTGTGTTTGGAATAATACCCTGCAGAGGCACATGTAAGGTCAGAGGGTTGACTAACTATGTGGACTGTGGTTGTAGAGGAATGGATTTAAGCCAGGACTCTGGAGCCCTTAAGAAACTGCCATCTTGGTAATTCAGAGCATGCATGTCCAACATGACAGATGCTTAGGGCATACGAGGTGGGCGTAAAGTGATAATAGGAGAGAAATGGTCAGCCTGTGCCCAAAGTGGCTTCTCAGCATCCGACTGGAGTGTCAGGTTCTTCCAAGCTTGCACCACATCAGCTTAATGAGTCGAGGCTAAGTGACCACATGCTACTTAGCTGAGTGGCAGGTTGCTAGGTGCGCTCAACATTTCAAACAGTATGTTACAGATTTGCTAAGTCTTAACGCCTACTTAGTTTATTCCTCCCTTGGTGCCCTCGCACTTTCAGGAATTCGTCTAACTTTTCCTTAGCCTGTACTCCTTCTCAACACCAAATAAATATAAAAAACCAGCTTCAAAACTGTGCGTGGTGACAGAGTCTTATAATCCCAGAACTCGGGAAATGAAGGCAAGAATGCAAAGCCACCCTTAGCTGTGTAAGAGAACTCATGTTCAGCCTGGGCTCATGAGACCATCTCAACAGTAAGAAAACAAACCTGGGCACTATGAGACCATCTCACTAGATAATGAAACAAACTCATTAGGATGCTAATTGTAGCATCATTCCCATAGCCTCTGCTTCTGTTCCTGCCTCTAGCTTTCTGTCTTGAATTCCTGCCTTGGCTTCCCTTCATAATAATTTCGTGCTCCTTAAACCAAATAAACCATCTCCTCCCCAATTTGCTTTCTGTCTATTTTTTAATCAGCAATATATAGTAAATTCCAGGACAGCTTGAACTGCATGAGACACTGACTTTAAATATATGTATGTATGTATATACATGTGTGTGTGTGACTAAAATAGAATATTTCATCTTTCTTCAGATAAACAATTTTAAATAAAAGACTACTAAATGCTGGCCAAAATTAAGGACAACAAAAACTCTCATCCTCAGCTAACTGAAATGTGAGTTATGGAAGATCTTTGGAAACCAGTTTGATAGGACCTGGTAAAGTAAAAACCATGCTTCTGCTATAACCCCAAAACTCCACAAGTCTACAGCCAGGATAAATTCTTGTGCATGTATTTTAAAGCAACATATCACAGCAGCATTTTAAAGAATGGGGAAGTAAAGGAAACAGCACAAGCAAAATGTGAAAATGTTAAGTTAGTAGGTACTGCATAGCTGCAGAAATATACTACAGCTATTTAAAAATAGCGTAAAGGGCCGAGCAGTGGTGGCACATGCCTTTAATCCCTGCACTCAGGAGGCAGAGGCAGGCAGATCTCTGTGAGTTTGAGGCCAGCCTGGTCTACAGAGTGAATTCTAGGACAGGCTCCAAAGGTACAGCAAAACCCTGTCTTGAAAAACAAAAAAAAAAGGTCAGCCTGGTCTACAAGAACTAGCTCCAGGACATGCTCCAAAGCTACAGAGAAACCCTGTCTCAAAAAACAAAAACAAAAACAAACAAACAAACAAACAAAAAAACTGAAAAAAAACAAAGAAAACATAGCTTAAAGGACTCTCGATGAAGGCAGAAACAAAGTCACAGGATTAGAGTGACAGAATTCTTGCAACCCCCAGCACCACAAAACAAACAGGAATCAAGGCATGGTGGCACAACCCTCTGATCCGTGCACTGGGGAGGTAGTGACAGGACAATTGGAAGTTTCAAGTTCTTGGTTACATAGCAAGTTCAAAGCTAAGACTCTGTCTTAAACAAAATGCAGCTGTATGGTAGTGTACACCTTTAGTCCCAGCACTCAGGTGGCAGATACAGATGGATGTACTCAAGGCCAGCCTGGTCTACAGAGCAAGTTCCAGAACAGTCAGAGCTACACAGAGAAACCCTGTCTCGAAAAGTGAAGATCCCTGAGATCCATAGGAGAGCTCCTTCTGGTCCTTAGCCAGCTCTTTCTCTCTTCAAAGTCTTCACATTCTCTCATCCCTCTATTGGGGAGTTATGAGGGGATCTTTCTAGATTCTTCTAGATTCTTTCTAGACTCATTTCAGGGCTCAACTCCTACAACTTCATCTCATAAAACATTGTCCTTGAAATCACCGGGACTCTTCCAAAACATTCCTTATCAGAAGATCTTACTCATTTCCTTCCTACAACCTACCAAAACCTATACTTTTTCATTCCTTTTCTCTTTAAAGATGTATTTATTTTACATGGACAAGGGTCTTAAAGCCTGAACATATGTGTGTGCACCATGTGCATGCCTGATGCCCACGGAGGCCATAAGAGGACATCGAATCCCCTGAAGCTGGGCTTATGGATGGTTGGGCCACCATGTCTGTGCTGGAAATCAAACCTGTATCCTCCATAAGAACAGTAAGTGCTCTAAACCACTGAGCCATCTCCCCAGCCCCTTTTTTATTACTTCTGACTACTTAATGTCTACCTCTTTGACAAGAGAGATCTTATGATGCCACCATAGTCCCTTTCCCTGGCATTATGACCTCCTTGTAAATGGACCTATCAGCAAATACTAGCACATCTGAGGATGGGGCCAACTGATGTCTCCAGGTAACTTCATCCATCTTACGCTCTTGATAACTGAGCCTTCCACAAGAAATGCCATTAGATGAGCATTTCTGCGGGACACGGTGAGCAGTCTCTACAGACCTTTCCCCCTTGGCCTCCTTGTCATCATCAGCCTTTAAGTCTGTGCTTTCCAAACTCCTGGTCAGCTGACATGCCCTTTAATCAACTACCCATGAGTCAAAGTCAGAACTGGGCATCCAACAGACCCACAGCAATGCTGTCCACTGGAGTCCCCCGTCCACCATTGGCTTCTGAAGCCACTCCACAGTAGGCTGGGTACAACAGCTGTCACTTTGGGGGCACTGGACAGATTGCATGAAACCTGTGCTTGCTTTTCCTCTTATTAACTGATGAAGTGTGTGCCTTTAAAGGCAGAGGTGGAGACAGGCAGCAAGATTGTGGGTTAGAACAGTTCATCATGCCTTTGAATAAGCTCAACATATAACACGTCCATTGCACAACAAAATCTTGAGGTACCAGTCCAACTTGATGGGACAGTGTCCCAGGTAACACCCAGGACTGGTGTCAGATTGACTGACTTGCCCACCACCTGTACCTCTAGCATGATCTTTTGTTCCTTTATTATTTTTTAAAAATATTTTTTATGATTTATTTAACTTTTATTTTTATGTGCATTGGTGTAAAGGTGTCAGATCCCCTGCAACTGGATCTTCAGACAGTTGTGAGCTGCCATGTGGGTACTGGGAATTGAACCCAGGTCCTCTGGAAGAGCAGTCAGTGCTCTTAACCACTGAGCCATCTCTCCAGCCCCAATCTTTTGTTTCTTTGCTGACATTGTTTGCTGTGGATTGCCAGGTTATCCCTTCCCAACAGAACATTTGTGATCAATTCTGGAATCCCATCTTAAGGTCATTCCCAATACCAATGAGTACCAGTGAGAATAAATGAAACCATCTGTTGTGGAATATTACTTTAACTATGTAAATATTGTTACATTGGTTTATGCTGCCTTTATTTAAAAATGTAAGGCTATGTTACATTTCTTTCACCTTGCCTACCTAAGGCACCTGATTGGCCTAATAAAAAGCTGAAGAGCCAGTAGCTAGGCAGAAGAGGGTAGGCAAGGTTGGCAGGCAGAGAGAATACGTAGGGAAAGAAACCTAGGTTCGAGAGAAGAAGGAGAAAAGAACGAGCGAGAGAGGGACACACCCAGGGCCAGAAGCCAGGCAGCCACCAGCCAGACACAGAGAAGCAGCGACCATAAGATGTACAGAAGGAAAGAAAGAAAGGTAAAAAGCCCTGAGGCAAAACATAGATGAAGAGAAACAGGTTAAGTTATAAGAGCTGGCAAGAAATAAGCCTAAGCTAAGGGCAAGCATTCATCACTAATAATAAGTCTCTGCGTCATGATATAGGAGTTTGTTGGTGGCCTAAAAGAAATAGCCTGATATAAGCGTCAAAGTGGACAACTTGAGAATAGTTTGGCAAGGGAGCTGTTTGCCAAGGCATAGGCAGAATAAAGGGAAGACCAAGGGACTAGTGCAGTCCCTCCAAGCTGGCTACTCTGGATAAACCCTAAGTGATCATGGCATGAGGACCACCAGAAACAGAAGGGGAGGGAGGTGCAGGATTGGCTGCCTGAAGATAAAAACAGTTATCAGTAGCCCCCAGGTAGGTAAGCCACAGGTTAAGTAAATAACCCACATTCTCTTCTGACTTCCACATCTGTCAGTGCTGGCCGTCAGCAAACCGGAGAACCAGGGGAGCTGCCCGAAGCAGTTCTCCAAGGTCGGTCTCTCTAGACACAGAGCGTGGTGGAGGACCCAGGGAAGGTAAACAGAAAATGCGAGATTTGCGCACAACCTAGACTAGTTTAAACAAGCAGAGCACCTGCTGCCTTACATGTCTGAAAACTCTAGCTGCAAGACTTGCTGCAGGTCTCCTGCGTGCTGCTATCAGCTTGTCCACGCTCCAACCTGGCCCCAGAGCTCAGCATCTGGGATCTCCCAAAGGCTCCCGTGACTCTTCTTAGGGCGGCATTTGGCTTGGCCAAGTCATGTACTTGGAAGGCTGGAGCTAACGTTGGGGGAAATCGCAGCCCACAGCCCGAAGAAGAAAGAGCGTTGACTCTGATGTTTGGGTCAGAGCTTCTCAACCTTGAATCACAGAGAAGCCTACTGCATTACTTATTTTTCTCAGTGCGGTGATAAAACCCTGAAAAAAAAGCAACCTGAAAGAGGAAATCCCCTCTCTATCAGCCCCATACTGATATCAGAGAAGGAACATAAGACCTCATGCATGCTGGTCAGTCAAGCACTCTGCCACTGAGCTACATCCCCCAGCAGGAAGGGCTGATTTGGACTCGTTCATTGAGGGTGCAGTCTTTCATGGTGGAGAAGCAGTTGGTAATATTATGTCCACAGTCAAGAAGCAAAGACAGATGAAATCGCTGGTTTTCTGTTTCTTTTTAAATAAATTTTAAATTATTTTTTTTTTGTGTATGTGAGAGTGTTTTGACAGCATGGTATTTCTGTGTGCCACGTGTGTGTCAGGTACCCACAAAGGCCAGAATTGAGTATTGTCTCCCCTGGAGTTGGAATTGCAGATAGTTGTGAGCCACCGTGTAGGTACTGTTGAACCACCTCCCAACCCCCTGCCATTTTCTTTTTTTAAGATGAAAAGAAATCCCGGGGCTTGCTGGCCAGTCAGTCTAGACAGATTAGTGAGCTCCGGGTCCTCTGAGAATAAGATGGTGTTCTACTGAAGATGACACCTGACATTGACCTCTGACCTCCACATGCACATGTTCCTGTGTGCACCTGTGTGCACACAAACACAAACTGTCTCAGTTGTCTTTCTATTGCTGTGAAGAAACGCCATGACCAAAGCGACTCGGAGGAGAAAGTGTTTATTGAGGGCTTGTTTACAGTTTCACAGGGCAAGCCCATGACTAGCACGGCAGCAAGCATGGCAGCAGGCAGGCGGGCATGGGGCTGGGCAGTAGCTGAGAGATTGCATCCTTATTTGCAAGCACGAGGTAGATAGAGAGAGCACTGGGAATGGTATGGGCTTTTGGAATCTCAAAGTCTGCCCCCTGTGACACCCTCCTCCAACAAGACCTCACGCCCTAATCCTTCCCTAACAGGTGCACCAGCTAGGGACCAAGCATTCAAATATATGAGCCTGTGGGGGTCATTCTCATTCAAACCATCACACATACATATACGCACTAAAGTAAAATCAAAAGACCTAAGACCTGTTGGGGCCCACGCTAGAGCTAACCCATCGAGCTCTGATCTCAGCAGCTGTGCGCTTGGTTAATCTTGAGAGGCACCCTGGTGACTTAGACTCACCTAGAAGAAAACCCCCTGGGTGAGGGGGTTTCCAGAGAAGTTTGACAGAGGCTGGAAGACCTACCCTGAGCATGGACAGCGCCCTACCATAGTCTTGGGCTCAGCATTGAATAAAAAGAGAAAATCGCTTGGGCCGTGGTAGCGCACACCTTTAATTCCAGCACTCAGGAAGCAGAGGCAGGCGGATCTCTGTGAGTTTGAGGCCAGCCTGGTCTATAGAGTGAGTCCTAGGACAGGCTCCAAAGTTACACAGAGAAACCCTGTCTCGAAAAACAGAGAGAGAGAGAGAGAGAGAGAGAGAGAGAGAGAGAGAGAGAGAGAGAGAGAGAGAATGAGACAGTTCAGCAGTTAAGAGCACAGGCTGCTCTTTCAGAGGACTCAGGCATTCAATTTCCAGCACCCACATGGTGCTTCACCTGTAACTCTAGCTCCAGGAAATCTCATGACCTCTTCTTACCTCCTTGAGAAAAGCATGTATATAGTACACAGACATACATGCAGGCAAAATACAAACACACACACACACACACACACACATGCCCCAAAATTTTCATGGGGAAAGAGAACCCTTATTTATTGCTAGTGAGCATATAAACCAGAGCAGTCAAATTTATATGAAGAGTCAAAAAAAGAAAAAGAAACCTAGAGCCAAACTCCCAGATGACACAGCCCTACCACTCTAGGATATACACCTGAGGACTCTCAGGTGCTGAGATTCTGGTCTGGAAAGTTGGCTCAGTGGTTAAGAGCACTTGTTGCTCTTGGAGAGGATCAAGTTCAGTTCCCAGCAACCACGTGGTGGCTCACAACTATTTATAACTCCAGTTCCAAGGGATCCAACATCCTCTTCTGGCCTCTGTGAGTATCAGACATGCATGTGGTACATATACCTGCAGACAAACCACGAATACACATAAAATAAAAATAAAAAAATAAAGTTAAAAAGCACTGGGATTCTGTATATTCTATTTCCAGTACCTCCCCCATCAAAGAGAGAGGCCTTGAAGCTAATAGGAGAGGTGATGTTGATGCTACTGGCTCAGAAACCGTGACCTGCAGTAGCCAGGCTCCAGAGTAGGTGGGTCTCGTGGCAACCAGCCTCATGTAGCAATTGAGCCCTTGAAATGTTGAGAGGCGCTGTAGTGTAGACTACACTAGGGTGAGCCCAGCGGGGTTCGATCCGAGAAAGAGGAAGTGTGGAGGCCACAGAGTCACTTCTTGCCAGCTCACCACTTCCTTTCTCATCTCCTTCAAGCAGATTCCTAAGGCGCACATTGAAGCCCGGCTTCTCCCTTGACCCATCCACCTTACAGCAGTCACTACCCTGCTCCACCCAACACTTCAGTCTAGCGCTCCTTCCTGGCCAGACCTAAGCCAGGGAGGGCCCTGCTGCAGTCTGAGACCCATGGCCCCGGTCATCTCTGCTGAGCCCCGAAGGTCTTATCTGACCATTCCATTCTCCATCCTATACGTGCCTCTCACTTGCACCAGCCACTCAGATCTTTCTCTTACTGCTTCTCCCATCTTAGGTTTTCCCTGTCCCCTCCACACACCTCTGAGAGTCCTGTCTTCAGGATATGCCGGATATGTGGGATCTGCCGCCTTTGGTCCAGCCAGCATCCATGCCGCCAGAGCTCTACCATCTGGGTCCTGAGTGGTTCTGACTTTCCCGCATTTGCATCTTGATTCTGCTACTGGAGTCTAATTTCCTTTAGAACAGAGCATGACTGACTTTTCATACTCTGCCTTGGCCTGGTCCTACAAAACTAGCAGATCCTCCAAAAATCAAGTTTTGGGAGCTGGGCATTGTGGTGCACTCAGGAGGCAGAGGCAGAGGTAGGCAGATTGAATCCAGTCTGCTCTACTTAGCAAGTTTTGGACAGCCAGGGCTACATAGGGAAACCCTGCCTCGAAAAACAAAAGTTAATTTTTAAAACCTTTTTTGGCAGAATCTCATTATGTTTCCTAAACCGTGGGACTCAAGGAGGCCCCCTGCTCAGTCTCACAAACAGCTGAGACTCTAGGCACATCATCTCAGCTAGCTCTAAAACTTTATTTTTTTAAAGATTCAATTATTTATTATGTATACAGTGCTCTACCTGCATGCCCGAAGAGGGCACCAGATCTCATTACAGATGATTGTGAGCCACCATGTGGTTGCTGGGAATTGAACTCAGAACATCTGGAATAGCAGCCAGTGCTCTTAACCTCTGAGCCATTTCCCCAGCCCACTCTAAAACTTTCTATCTTGAGATCATTAGGTAATCGGAGTTTTTACATTCTTTGCAAGGTCTCCCCAGAGCACCATGGGATATAACCCAGTTCACCAAGGGATATAACGGTAGGGCAATCTAAAGCCCTCAAATGTAACATCCATATTGTGTGTATAGCGCTTAGCCATCTAATCACATGGATGTGTGTAACACCATAATCAAGATCTAGACAGTGGTCGGAGAATATAGCTTAGATGGCAGAAAATCTGCTTAACATGGACCTTGGGTTCAATCCCTGGCACTGCATACAACCAACAGGGCCAGAACCTAGAACATGGTATAACTTAGGAAAGACTCAGGCTGGTGGGAGAAAGCAGGTTTCTGGAGCAGATGGATACCCTTGTCTCCTCCTGGTCCCTGCTGAAGTCTGAGCCTATGAAGCCAGAGTTCAGTCGTCTGGAAGCCCCAGGAAATACCACATTACAGGGCAGCTTCTCTTACATGAGAAAGTCATAGCATAGATGTCTACTTTCAAACTCCTTAACACACACACACTCACAAGTATGTTTTCTCAAACAGAATAAATTTTATTATAAATTTCAAATACAGAAGTACAAATGGCAAACAAGCCTTTATCCCACCTATCTCACTGAAGTTCTCATAAAACCTATATAACAGGTATAGAAGATATTTTGCCCAGGTTGCTTTAAAATGCCCAATATCAAGCACGGAAGTGCTTCGTGAGGTCATGCAAAGGGGCCTCCATTCCAGCCCCAGACACTGAGGCCCATCTTCTGTTGGGTTCAGGACCCTGCGGTATGCCCTGAGCACAGAGACATTGCCTCCATGAGAGAGAGTTTGAGAGGAATGTGGGAACCATCTTGCTAGGGAGGAAGCAGCCGAGCTGTGGTGTGAGGCAGCTTCTCCTTTTTCAGCTTTGTTTTGCTGAGGGCACATGCTCTCACATCTGGGGCCTTTCTAGACTTTGCTTTCAATGATAAGAGAAGAGAGAAGAAATTAACAGTGTCTCTTCTTCTTCTTCTTCTTCTTCTTTGGCGGTGTGTGTGTGTGTGTGTGTGTGTGTGTGTGTGTGAGAGAGATAGGCTGTCATGTAATCCAGGCTGGCCTTTAAACTTGGTGTGTAACCAAGGAGAGACTTGAACTCCTGATTCTCCTGCCTCTATCTCATAAATGCTGGAATTGTAGGCATGCGCTACCACCTGTAGTAAAGGCACCCCATTTTTGTCCAGGGAGATGGCCAGGCCTCCTTGATGGTAGAACTCTTCCACTCAGTCACTCTTGGGAGCTGTCCCAAAGTAAACACATGTACGCAGATGCCTGTGTGTGTAAGGGAGCATGTGTGTATTTACATGTTATCTGCATGAACAAGACGCCAAGCACTGGCGAAAGGACTTTTTTTGTGTTTGCTGCTTGTTAACCAAGTAGGTAATTGAGGTGCAGAAAGTTAGTAGAAGGTCTCTGTCCTGGTGGGCCAAGAAAGAAGATTCCTTGATGACGTCATCCTGGTGGCCCTGCTGGGGCCACTTTAAGTGATAGGCATGTCAGAGGACAGGATCCTCTTCAAGCAAGACAACTGAAATGTGTGCACAGGCATTGGCTACATGGGAGGGAAAAGCAATCCCAGTTACCCAGACCAGTGACCACCAACCATGGGGCTGAGACTGACGGGGTTAAAGATGCAGATAGGACAGTTTCAGAGAATCCGGGTCAAAGTCAGCTCACCTCCGCATTGCCCTGTAAAAGGAGGAACAGGAAAGTGAGGCAGACAGGAGGAAGTCTTCCTGGCAAGGCTGTGGTCCCATAATAACCAGCTCTCCTTCAGCCAGAACCATGTCCTTCCCATGCTCCTGTCTGATCTCCATATCCTGTTCCTCAGGTGGAGAAACTGTGGCCAAAGATGGCTCAGATGTAACTTAGCTGGTCCTCTACTGAGACCCAACTGACCCTAGTAATCACTGTGCTGGCTGACAACCCAGCAAGCAATAAAGTCACTTCCAGTCACTCATTCCATTCAGGACTTGAGGGAGGGTGTCCAGATGGTTTGGTTGCTGTGGAAGTTCAGCTAGAACCTCTAGGGATGAGTGGACCATAAATTCCCTCCTACAGGGTCAGAGGAGGCAAGGACAGACTGACAGACCTAGAGCTCCTGGGGCCATCTTCAGGGCAGAGACAAAGCCTTGGCAAGGCGGGTCCAAAACCAGGACTTGGTGCAAGGGTTGGTATAGTCACAGATAGTGATGAACCGCAGGATACTGGGGAAGTCCTTTTTCATTGCCTTGTACTTGATGGGAATCAGCCGCTTCTGTTGGACACCTGGAGGCCAAACGGTGTGGTATTAGGACCAGGCCCCTGCCCTGTGGTGGGGCAGACCCTGTCTCCAAAGCAAGGGATAACACCAGTGCCCCACCAGTTAGGTACCCGTAGTACATATCCATGACATAAAGAACTCTGCAGGTACACTCACTCAGAGATCTGGCATACTTTGGTCCTGCATTCTTGGTCTGGAATCTTTTTTTTAATAGGTTTTCTTTTCATTTATTTACTTATTTATTATGTATACAGTGTTCTTCCTGCATGTATGCCTGCAGGCCAGAAGAGGGCACCAGATCTCATTACAGATGGTTGGGAGCCACCATGTGGTTGCTGGGAATTGAACTCAGGACCTCTGGAAGAGCAGTCAGTACTCTTAACCTCTGAGCCATCTCTCCAGCCCTTGGTCTGGAATCTTAAGGCTATTCCTCCCCTCCCCTCCCCTATCTAACCAAAGCAGGCCTAAATTTACCTGGAGAGAGGCTGAGAGCAAACTTGGTCTGGAAATCACACTCCTTGCTCTGTAAGTAATCATCAGAAACAACCACCACCATCCGGCGACACCTAAGGGAGAGCGGCAGAGTGCAGGCATCGTGATGACTTCCTTCAGCTTACCCCTAGAAGCTAGCCTCTGGGAGGACCACAGTACCCAAGACTACCCAGTATAGAGTCCAGATGGCAGGGGAGTCCTAGCCTCTGGACCTCTGGATCTCACCCACCTGCCCACCAGTATGCCTCACCAACCTTTTCTCAATGAGCTCACTGGCAATGGACCAGACACAGGTGCCTGGCAGGACGTCACGGTCGGACACACACAGCTTCAGCCGATAGTCTGTCTGTTCTAGCTGCCTGATCATCTCCTGCACAAACTCAATATCACTGGGGCAGTAGCAGATGAAGGCATCAAAAAGCTCTGGTGTTTGTCCTGAGGACAGGGGACAAGGGTAATGGTCAGCCATCTGCAGGAAGGCTGGAAGGAGCCCAACCTGAAGTCATCCATCAAGGGAACCTGGGCCTGTACCCACCCATCCTGAAGTGATGTCTTACGTATGCCCTTCCCACCAGTGAAAAGATAACTCCCTCCCAGATGAAAGCTGGGCTAACTATGATGGAGGCATGCCATTACGGTCTCAGAAGCACTCAGAGATAGGGCTGCTTTTATACCCATTTCTTGAATGGGGAAACCAAGACTCAGAAAGAAGGAGGGATTTGCTCAAGGCTCCAGGTCTGTCCGTCCGTATTGCAATATCCATGCTCTGCACACATCCCGGGGCTGTGGCCCACCTAGCCTATCCAGGGGACTAACACTGGGCCCTTACCCAGCGGGTCGTCAAGAGTGGTGATGCCCTCCAGCTCCTTTGTTTGAGGGACACTGCTTTCCACTCTGGCCACCTGTAAGGGCTTCTCAGACTCCTGCATCTGCTGCTTTGTTTTGTATTTCTTGCAGTCATTCTCTGTGGAGACGAGATGGGGTGTAGAAGGCTGCCCAGTTGCCCAGGCTGCTGTACACACTCAGCAGCTACACCTGTCTTTGTTCCACTGGCTCTGGACCTTCTCTAGTAGCCACTTGAGCCATGGACAGATCTGACAAACAGGCCCTCCTTTCTGACTCTCCCAAAGTGGGCATCTGGGAGGCCAACCAAGTGCAGCTGGCACCTGCCTCTCACACATCACCCCGTATCCCGTTTCTAAGGCTCTTGAGAATGGCTCCAAATCCGACATCCTGCAGGGTGCAGGGCAGTGGGAGGGGGGGGCTTGAAGGCCGAAGGGCTCAGCTATCTGGTAAGTCTCAGTGAGGGTGATGACCCCCATCTAGCAAGGTACCTGTGGGCAGAGGCATTGTGTTGAGTGCCCGTGAGAGACAGAAAGGGCTTTAGTCCTTCACCTACCCTGTTGCTCCTGACTCTACTGGGATACTCCCAGAGAAGCAGATCTTGATTCCTGGGGCCAATGCAAGGTCTTTGCCTAGACTAATTCCACACCCTTTCCCTAACTAGGGCTTTTGAACCCTCTCCCAATCCCTATGAAGTCCTTGCATCTTGACAGAAAATTCGACCATCTCTCCCTCCCTGCCCAGCACACCTCAGAAAAATGAAGCAAGACTGATATGCGAAGGCCAGCCTCCTCGACCATTGGCGCAAAGCCAGAAAGCACGCGTCCTCACCGATGTGGGGCAACAGCTCCCGCAGTATATCCTCACGGTCCAGCATGGCCAGCATCTCTAACAGTCTGCCGACCGTCGCACCAGGGCGCCCCTGCCAGGCATCCAACAAACTGCCCGTGGGGTCAGGGCGCGTCTCCAGCTGTCGGATCTCCAAGTACTCGAAGCCCATCTCCTCCGCCAGCAAGGTCCAGTCGGCCGCCACCGGCATCCGGACGTTTAAGAATAGCGAGAGACGGCGCCGCACTCCCACGTTGAGCGCGGCCAAGGGTAGGGAGAACTTGGAGAAGTCCAGGGACACGGATCCCACGCGAGGGCCTCCCGCAGACATGGCGAGCCACCCTGAGCCTCGGTGAGGTCCGGTCCACTCGCCAGCCGAGCTTCCTACTTCCCCTAGGGTTCCTGCCAGCCCCGCCTTCCTTCACTTTCCGAGAAGCTCCGCCCTTTGCTAGAATCTGGAGTCCCAGGCCCAAGAGCGCAGTTGGGGTGCCCTGCCACTGCCCTCGGAGTGAGTGAGTGAGTGAGTGAGTGAGTGAGTGAGTGAGTGAGTGAGTGAGTGAGTGAGTGAGTGAGTGTGTGTGTGTGTGTGTGTGTGTGTGTGCATGCGCGCATGCACCTGAACACAGGGCCTGAGCTCCACCCCACTTGTGTTTCTAACCTTTGTTCGACTCCCCTTGAAGGTGTGAGAACCTGGAAAAATGTCTCTGGCGTCCGTCTCTCCGTCTCGTGCCCTACAGACCTGTCCTGGTCGATCTGGTAGTGGTGGCAATGCATGTGAGATGAATCCGTCTTGTTTAGGACATGAAGGAGTTACATTCCTTACGTACAGTAACCTGTATTCTGGTAATGGGAAGGGAAGAGACAGACGTGACTTCGGAAGTGGCAATGTGAAGCCTCAATCTGCCCTCAGCCATCTGGTGCAAGCGGTGACTGCCTTTTAAAGGGGTAGGCCACAACCCTACCCGCGAGTTGGCATTTAGGGCATCCTGTCCTTTGGTATGAGGCAAATCCAGTTCTTCCCTCCGGGGGTCTGCAAAAAAAAAAAAAAAACCCACGCGGACCTACCACCTTACTCTTTAATGATTAGGGTACAGTCTAGACCTAGGAAAACTTGTTTTCCACTCTCTCCACCCCCCCACCCCGGTCTTAGTAGACTTCCTAGGGGAATGTGGATACTAATGACATTACCCCAAGCAGATGTAAACTAAGCTGAAGACGTGTGGAACACGCTACAGTTAGAACCTGCCTGCTTTTCCTCACATTTGTAAAATCAGTTCTCCATACTAACCAGGAAACAAAAATTGCTTTGTTTTCTGAGCACTCATCTGTGACAGTCCAACCCCGTCGGGGCCGAACTAGGCGCTACAACATTATCTAAGTCCTCGGTTCTGGGTTTTGGGACGTGGGACAGAACAGAGCAAATTTTGATTGCTCGCCCAGCAAAGGGAGAAGCAGTATGCCGGGCTCCGCCTTCCCGCCTTTCGTGCTGCGGCGCGCTGAGCTCAGTGCTTTGGAGGAGGGGTTCTCTTGAGGCTGAGTTCATCTTAGGAAACCAAAAGTTTGGGGTACCTCCTTTCCGTACGTCTGCAAAAGGTTGCGCAAACTTAAGTTTCCAGTCTGCATTTCTGGGCGAGGCTTAAGGGTGACATTCTGATTGGCCTCCGTAGGATTGGTGGGCGGGGCTTTTAGTGGAAAGAGCATCTCCGGACAAGCCTTGGGCGGGGCTCCAGGGAGGGGTGGGTAGCTGGGGCAGACGTCCCTTAGTCTAAATGGTTGTGTCTAGGGGTGGGCGGGCCCCTTGGAAGCCCCACCCCATCACTCGCGATATTATTCTACCAGGGTTGTGACCCACTTTTAGGCCTCACTAGGTAGAGGCTGTCCTGCGCCTGCGCCGGCGATCTCTTCTTCTTCGAGCTCTGCACCCAGAACCCAGGCAAATCTTCGGGACCCACCTCCGCGATGCATCGACTGCAGGTAGTGCTGGGACACCTGGCCGGCCGGCCCGAGTCGAGCTCCGCGCTGCAAGCCGCGCCCTGCTCCGCCGGCTTCCCGCAGGCCTCGGCCTCCGATGTGGTGGTGGTGCACGGACGGCGCACCCCCATCGGCCGTTCGGGCCGGGGCGGTTTCAAGGTGAGTCCCCT
>PVIU01029749.1:0-17101 GCA_004026605.1 Ondatra zibethicus | reverse complement strand
TGTGTGTAAGGGGGAGGTACTCAGTGACAGAGTGTAAGGGGGAGGTACTCAGTGACAGTGTGTATAAGGGGGAGGTACTCAGTGACAGAGTGTAAGGGGGAAGTACTCAGTGACAGTGTGTATAAGGGGGAGGTACTTAGTGACAGTGTGTAAGGGGGAGGTACTCAGTGACAGAGTGTAAGGGGGAGGTACTTAGTGACAGAGTGCTTGTACAGAGGGAGGTACTTAGTGGTAGGGTGCTTGTGAAGCCTAGAGTTTGGTTCTCCGCCTGCACAAAAGAGGATGCAAAGGCGGTCTAGGCCAGTTCACACCCATAAATACCTCTTTGCTGTAGAGTTTATTTCCGTGAAGATAAAGTTGAGTAGCATACTTTTTGATGATAGTAATTTCATGTTTAGTGAATTGGTTTTTGTTTTTTAATCAGTGATATAAATGGTAATGTATATATGTGAGTGTTTTTATTTTGTTGCATTTAGGGAATGTTTAACTCTGCCTTGGAAGTAGCCAAATTTGAAGGTGCTGTCATCCGAACTGTCAGTGGAATAAGGGGACAAATCAAGAAAGCACTCCGAGCTCCAGAAGGAGCGTTCCGGGCCAGCTTTGAGGACAAGTTGTTAATGAGTGGTGAGACTCCTTTGTGGTCTGCTGAGGACACTGTGCTGTTTCCAGTTACTGCTTTGTTAGTGACTCTCGCTGGTATTGATTAGAAGGAGTTTTGATCTCCAGGCCTGTCAGCTCCAGCCCTGTCCAGTTGAAGTATCCACACTGTGTTTGTACTTGCTGGGCTCACACCCACAGCCTTGTGATTGTTAGCAGGAGTTTAATTGGCTAAGTGTTTTTCCAATACTGTTTAATCAGGTAGAGATGTTGGGGCGACTTGGGGTGTGCACATGTATGTGTATCACTTGAGATGGATACAGACCTTTGGAAACTTCTTCTAGATATTGTTTTCATGCGGACTTGGTATCCTGTCTCCATCCCGGCCTTCTATAACCCTGTAACATCTTTGCTGAAACCCGTGGGTGAGAAAGACACCTGGTCAGGGATGCGGACAACATATCAGCTGAGGGTTGCCCATGGCATCAAACTGAAGCCAAACAAGGACTCACTCTATAAGGTAAGGAAGGGTCTGTGTGTCTGTGTTTCTAGTAGCATCTCTCAGGGGCTTTATTTGTACTATTTTTAGTTTTTATGGCACTAGAGATCAAATACCAACCCTATAATGTCCTATTTATATGAGTTGTATTTTCAATTATAAAGTCAGGAGCTGAATTTGATTTGAACAATTATATATTTGTTTGCTGTTTTGGGGGAAGAACACAGAAAAATGGTGCCAGTGGTTTTCTCAGAATTGGAAATGAAATTAAAATATTTTATAAAATCGTAATGTTCTATTTGAGAATTACCAATGACATTGTGAGATGCATGTGGATTTGGTAAGGTGCTTACTTACCGTGGGTGAAGCAGATGAACATTTCTGCCATTTCATCCTCTTGCTCAAATACTTTACAAAATCCCAAACATGAAACATTTGTATGAGCCATGGTTCTTGTGCGTATCAGATCTCTTCTGCTCTGAGCATTGTCACACTCGCCCTGCATTGCTGTCATTTTATATCTTCTCACCTCCGTCTCCCTGTTCTCATCACTCATTTTGTTTCCTTAGGAGAAATGCTTGCTCGGGTGTTTTGCCCATTGTTTTAGACAGGTTTTGGAGGAGCTTCTGGGAATTGGGGCGTGGGGGCCTTCACCGTTGACACTATTATCATTGTTAGACTGAACTGGTTCCCGCCCCTGCTTATTTGTTTTGTGTGGTTTGCTTGTGAGAGCCCTTTTTAAGCCCTGGTCCTAACCCCTTTCAGGTAGGCAGCTCACAAATATTCTTTTCCTGTTTAGCGTTTGCTTTTACATTTTGTAGATTGTTCTGTGGTACAGTACAGAAGCTTTTTACTTTAATGTCATTTCCCTTTGAGGTTTTGTTTCTTTCTGGTGTGACACCAAGAAAAAATCTAGGCAATTTTCTCCTGGAAAACATTTAGGGTTTGGGTCTAACATTGAGCCATTTTGAATTGATTTAGCTGTAGGATTAAGAACTTTTACACTTTTAATGAGATATAGTTTTCACATGTTTATTGACAAGGTTATCTTGTGTCCTTGCTTGCCTTTGCATATAGTTAGTTGACCACATGGATCTGGAGTCATTTCTGGGCTCTCCCTTCCATACTAATAATCTGTTTCTATTTTCATTCCTATATCATACTATTTTCATTACTGTAGCCTAGTAATACAAGTTTCTAAAGACTGTTTAATTTATTCTTTGGCAATGCATGTGCATTTATATTACATAAGTTATATAATATATAATTATATATGTGAGTATATGCTACAGTTGAAATTTTCTTTGGTCTGCTCCCAGCTCCCAGTAAAGACACGAAGACTTCTTATTAGTTATGAAAGCTCAGCCTTAGCTATGGCTTGTCCCACTAGCTCTTTTAAATTAATTTAGCCTGTTTCTAGTCATCAGCGTTTTGCTGCAGTGATTTTTACCTTTCACTCTGTATGTCCTCCTTTCCTGTTTTCTCCATGTCTGACTGGATGGACCCTGGTGTCTCCCTGGTGTCTCACGTTTTTTTCTTCCCTGAGCCTAAATTTCTCTTACTTATTCTCCCTGTCCAGAAGTCCTACTTATACCTTCTCTCTCACTGTAGTCCATTCAGCTTTTTGTTATACCAAACAGGTGCCTTAGGCAGGCAAGATAAGATAGCAACACATCTTTACATAGTTAAATATTCTGCAACATAAATGCAACATAACTTTGCATAGTTAAACAAATTTTCCACAACAATATGCATATATGTATATGTCTTGATCATATCCACCCACAGATACCCCTGGACCTCCTCCTCCTAGCCCCCCTCATAACTTCATGTCCTCTTCTTTATTTTTAAAGAACAGCCTACTGAATCCATGTGGGTCTAGGCAATCGGCTGTCCTCTGCCATTGACTGTACTCCAAAACAACTACTTTCTCTCTCTAGTAGCCACCAAATGTCAGTAGCTCCTCAGCTACAGGTGGGGCCTCTTGTCCCATCTTATCCCATCCTGTCCCATTTCCCCCTTTTTGGAGAAGGCTTATCCAAGTTCTTTAAATCTGAAAGTTTGAGTTCTTTAACCAGGGTTCTGAAAGACACTGTGGGTGATGTCTTAGAGAATAGAAGCCCAGCAGAGATGTTCCCCGCACACTGCCTCTCACCTTTGGCATGGCTCCTGCAGAACTCTGTTTACAGTAACCTCTGGAGTGGTTAAATATCCAGGTCAGATTATTTCATTTGAACATAGAATTCAGTGTCTAGATTGTGCCTTGGGTGCTGGTTAAATCTGTCTGCCATCCTTCTATCAGAATTAAGTTCAACTTTGACTGCTGAGGAAGAGAAGTTGACAGTTGCAATGAGAATCTAGACTCTCCTTGTTATGCTAGAAGAGAACCACCCCAGATTCCCAAAGAGAAAACCCAGGTTCTCTGCTGTGATCCTTTGAATCTCTTATGTTCTGTTGAAAACCCATAGCTCCGCTCTGTTCAGGTAGGCCTGTTGGTTTTTCAGGAGACCTGTGGCTGTGATGTGTGTACTTTTTGTTTTGCCTAGCTGTGTAGATGCTTGTTGAAGCTGTCCACATTGGATGGGTGATTGAATCCTGATTTCTGGTAGTCAGCAGATGGTAATGTGGCTAGTTTGTAGAAAAGGCAGTCCATGAAAAGATCTTAGATACAGTTTTAAGTACATATAAGTTACACTTTAAATATAGTCTCTGTTTTATTTATTCCTTTTCAGCCAATTCTGAGACAAAAGAAACATTTTAATTCACTGCACATCCCGAAAGCCTTGCAGAAGGCTCTGCCATTTAAGAACAAGCCCAAGATCCAAGCAAAGGCAGGCAAAGTGCCAAGGGACAAGCAGAGACCGGCTGTCATACGTGAACCTCACGAGAGGAAGGTACTGTCAGAGAGCGGCTTATTTCTCATTGCGCTTAGATATGAAAGCAGTGCTCTCTGTAGCACACTTGTCATTCCCACTGTGCTCTGAGTCTTCACTGCGTAAGCATAAGGACCAGACTGATGTAGGGCCCTTGAACTGGAAGTTGGGGGGAAAGGCTGTTTGACATCCTTGGTTAGTCATATTGCTCCTATATATGAATTGGGACACCTGTTTGGTGAACCACTCAGCAGCTAGCTGCATATGATTCCATACAGTGGTAAATGTGGGTTGTTTTTATCATATTGGTTGTATCAAATGCATACAAACCTACATCCCGATGCGAGTCATGATGAATTTTCACTCAGTTTCCATTTGGGATTAAATCTCATTTGATACCAGCAGTCGGTGTGGTGAGGTCCTGATCACATAGGTGACAGGCAGGCTTCGGCTGGCTTGTGCTCACCGCCTTTTGTCTTGTTAGGTCCTGGCTCTGCTAGGTGCTCTGAGCACAGTACACAACCAGAAAATGAAAAACGCCAAAGAACAGAGACGCTTGCACAACAAGGAGCACGTGAAGATGAAGCAGAAGGAGGAAGAGGAAAAGCTGAGGCGGCAGAAGGACCTGAGGAAGAAGTTCTTCTCGATCCAGGGTCAGAAGGAGAAACGAAGTCAGAAGTCCAGTCTGAAAGGAGCTAGGGCCAAGGAGAGCTGAAGTGTCTCCAGACAGAGGGGCCGCCCTCTCGAGCTGCCACCGTGCTGACCTCAGTGCTTACGACACATCAGGGTGTGAGCCCGAGGAGACTGGGATGTGTCCTCCAGACTCTGCCTTGAGGAGGAACTGTAGAACCTGCTGGTGGATGTGTGCTTGTTCCCAGTGTCTGGTGAGACGGGATCATGGCGGGGGAACCAAGGGTTTGTGAATTAGCTCATTCTTTCTCCCTGTCTCAGTTTATTTTGTTATATAAAAGTATTAAACTATTTTCCCATTAACTCTGGCCGAGTGATTTATTTGGAGGGAATATATTGACAGTTTGCTATAAATAACTGAGAAATACTGCTTACCCTGCTGTCTGCATGAGGGTCCCAGGGGAGAAAATAGTAACTCAAGCCTTTGGATTCTGTGTGAAAAGTGCATTGTTCTAAGCAATCTTTTCTTGATTTTTGTTTAAACTCTTTTATTACTGTTTCTAGTGGGTATTTCATGTTTTATTTCATTGGTTAGTATAGTAGCTAGGTAAAGTAAGTACTTTTGGTTTTGGTTTTGGTGTTTTTGAGCTAGGGTCTCTCTATGTAGCTCTGGCTATCCTGGAACTTACTTTGTAGACCAAGCTGGCCTTGAATTCACAGAGATGCATGCACTGCCTGCATCTGCATCCTGAGAGCTGGAATTAAAGGTAGGTGCCACCATGCTTGGCCTAAAGTAGATGCTTTTAAAATGCTTTAAGCTAGGGCATTGTGGTCCTGGCTTAGATGATCCTCATGCATTACACTTGACTATATTTGTTTTGTTTTGTTTGTTTTGTTTTTTAAGATAAATTTACTTATTTTACACCCCTGCTGTAGTTTTCCCTCCCTCCTCTCCTCCTGCTCCCTCACTCCATTCCCCCTCTGCTCCCACCCCTTAATACTCTTCTCCATTTTTGTTCAGGAAAGACCAGGTCTTCCACGGGTATCAACAAAGTGTGACATATTAAGTTGCAGTAAAACTAAGAACCTCCCCATGTATTAAGGCTGAGCAAGGCGACCCAGTATGAGAAGTAGGGTCCCAAAAGCCTATAAGAGTTGGAGACAGCTAACTGTTCACACTGTTAGGAGTTCCACAAGAGGACCAAGCTACACAGCTGTAACATATATGCAGAGGGCCTAGGTCAGTCCCTAGGCCTGGTTGTCTCTTCAATCTCTCTGAGCCCCTATGAGCCCAGGTTAGTTGATTGTATGAGTTTTCTTGTGGTGTACTTGACCCTCTGGCTCCTACAATCGTTTGTCCTCTTCTACAGGATTCCTTGAACTCCCTCCTAATGTTTGACTGTGGATCACTGCATCTGTTTCCATCAGTTGCTGGATGACACCTCTCTGATGACAATTGGGTTAGGCACATGAACTACCCAGTTCAGACTATGTATCTGCATTGCTAAGTGTCTTAGCTAGGGTCGTTCTTGTAGATTCCTGAGAGATCCCTTGTGTAAGGTTTTTATCTGACCCCAAGATGCCACCCCCTTTCCAGTAGTCTCAGTATCCTTCCCTCCACCCCCGCCCCTGCAACCTGCTCGCTCATGTTCCCATCCCCACCAGCCCTCAGTCCTCTCATGAAATCTCTTCTGTTCCCATTCCCAGGGAGTTCTGGGTTTCCTCCCATGAGCCCTCCTTTACCTAGTCTCTCTGGGTCTGTGGATTGTAGCATAGTCATCCTTTATTTTACAGCTAATATCCACTTATGAGTGAGTACATACCATGTTTGTCTTTCTCAGTCTGGGTTACCTCACTCAGGATGATTTTTTTCTAGTTCTGTCCATTTGCCTTCAGATTTCCTGGTGTCTTTGTTTTTAACAGCTTAGTAATACTCCGTTGTGTGAGTGTAGCACATTTTCCTTATCCATTCCTTGGTTGAGGGACATCTAAGTGTTTCCAGGTTCTGGCTATTACAAATAAAGCTGCTATGAACATAGTTGAACAAGTGTCCTCAGGGTATGATTGAGCATTCTTTGCGTGTATGCCCAAGAGTGGTATAGCTGGGTCTTGCGGTAGGTTGATTCCCGGCTCTCTGAGAAACTGCCATACTGACTTCCATAGTGGCTGTACACGCTGGCACTCCCACCAGCAATGGAGGAGTGTTCCCTTGCTTCCTATCTTTGCCAGCATGAGCTGTCACTTGTATTTTTGATCTTAGCCATACTGATAGGTGTAAGATGGAATCTCAGAGTCGTTTTGATTTTCATTTCACTGGTGCTAAGGATGTTGAACATCTTAAATGTTTCTTGGCCATTTGAGATTCTTCTATTGAGAATTCTGTGTTTAGATCTGGACCCCATTTTTAAATTGGATTATTTAGTTTGTTGATATCTAGTTTCTTGAGTTCTTTATGTATTTTGGAAATCAGCCCTCTGTCAAATGTGGGGTTGGTGAAGATCTTTCCCCATTCTATAGGCTACTGTTTTGTCCTATCAACGGTGTCCTTTGCCTTACAGAAACTTTTCAGTTTCAGGAAGTCCCATCTATTGTCGATCTTAGTGCCTGCCTATGCTGTTGGTATTCTGTTTAGGAAGTTGTCTCCTGTGCCAATGCATTCAAGATTATTTCCCACTTTCTCTTCTATCAGGTTCAATGTATCTAGATTTATGTTGAGGTCTTTGATCCACTTGAACTTGACTTTTGTGCAGGGTGTTAGAGATGGATCTATTTGCATTCTTCTACATGCTGACATCCTGTTATCCCAGCACCATTTGTTGAAGATGTTTTCTTTCTTTCATTGTATAACTTGAACTTCTTTGTTGAAAATTAGGTGTCCATAGGCTTGTGGGTTTGTATCTTTGATTCAATTCCATTTATTTACCTGTCTGTTTTTATGCCATGTTGTTTTTATTACTATAGCTCTGTAGTAGAGTTTGAAATCAGGGATGGTAATACCTCTGGAAGTTCTTTTATAATACAGGATTGTTGTAGCTGTCTTGGTTTTTTTGTTTTTCCATATGAAGTTTAGTATTGTTCTTTGAAGGTCTATAAAGAATTGTGTTGGAATATTAGTGGGAATTGCATTGAATCTACAGATTGCTTTTGGTAAGATTGCCATATTTACTGCATTAATCCTACCAATCCATGAACATGAGAGATCTTTTTATCTTCTGATTTCAATTTCTTTTTTCAAAGACTTGATGTTCTTGTCATACAGGTCTTTTACTTACTTGGTTAGAGTTACCCCAAGATATTTTATATTATTTGAGGCTATTGTAAAGGGTGCTGATTCTGATTTCTTTCTCGGCTCACTTATTGTTGGTATATAGGAGGACTACTGATATTTTTTTGAGTTTATCTTGTATCCAGCCACTTGACTAAAGTTGTTTATCATCTGTAGGAGTTTCATGGTAAAGTTTTTGGGGTTGTTTATGTATAGTATCTACCATCTTTAAATAATGACACTTTGACTTCTTCCTATCTGATTTGTATCCCCTTGATCTCCTTTAGTTGTCTTATTGCTCTAGCCAGAACTTCAAGTACTATATTGAATAGATATGGAGAGAGCGGACAACCTTGTCGATTTTAGTGGAATCGCTTTGAGTTTCACTCCTTTTAATTTGATATTGGCAATCAGCTTGCTGTATATTGCTTTTATTATATTTAGGTATGTCCCTTGTACCCCTGATCACTCCATGACTTTTATCATGAAGGAGCATTGGATTCTGTCAAAGGCTTTTTCAGCATTTAACAAGATGTTCATATGTTTTTTTTCTTTCGGTTTGTTTATATGGTTGAGTACATCAGCAGATTTTCATATGTTGAACTATCCCTGCATCTCTGGGATGAAGCCAACTTGATCATGGTGGATGATCTTTTTAATGTGTCCTTGGATTTGGTTTGCCAGTATTTTATTGGGTATTTTTGCATTAGTGTTCATAAGTGAAATTGGTCTGTAATTCTCTCTCTTTGTTGTGTCTTTGTGTGGTTTGGATATCAGTGTGTGGCCTCAGAATTTGGCAACATTCCTTCTGTTTCTACTGTGAAATAATTTGAGGAGTGTTGGTATTATTAGGTCTTCTTTGAAACTCTGGTAGAATTCTGCACTGAAACCATCTGGCCGTGGGCTTTTTTTGGTTGGGAGACTTAATGAATTGCTTCTATTTTTTTTAGGGGTTATCAGTCTATTTAAATTGTTTATCTACTCTTGATTTAACTTTGGTAGGTGCTATCTATTAAGAAATTTGTCCATATCTTTTAGATTTCCCAATTTTTGGAGTACAGGTTTTCCAAGTATGGCCTAATGATTCTCTGTATTTCCTCAGAGTCTGTTGTTATTATTACCCTTTTCATTTCTGGTCTTGTTGATTTTGGATAGTCCCCTCTGCCTTGTAGTTAGTTTGGATAAGGGTTTATTTTGTTGATTTTTCTTGAAGAACCAACTCTGGTTCATTGATTGTTGTATTGCTCTCTTTGTTACTATTTTACTGACTTCAGCCCCAGTTTGATTATTCCCTATTGTCTGCTCCTCTTAGGTGTGTTTGCTCCTTTTTGTTCTAGAATTTTCAGGTGTGCTGTTAAGTTACTGGTATGAGATCTCTCTAGATTCTTCATGAAGGCACTTAGTGCTATGAACTTTTGTCTGAGCACCACTTTCATTGTGTCCCATAAGTTTGGGTATGTGGTGCATTCATTTTCATTGAAATCTAGGAAGTCTTTAACTTCTTTTGGGGGTGCAGGGGTTTGAGACAGGGTTTCTCTATAGCTTTGGAGCCTGTCCTAGAACTTGCTCAGTAGATCAGGCTGGCCTCGAACTCACAGAGATCCGCCTGCCTCTGCCTCCCAAGTGTTGGGATTAAAGGTGTGTACACCACCACCCCCCTGAAAATCTAAAACTTTGAATAGGTAAGTGCCCTCACCCCGTGTTTCCAAGAAGGGATGGGCTGTGAGAATCCCTCTAAATGGGACTCATGAACCACAAGGGCTGATATGTACCCAGGTACTTTTGAGTGCCTTTGGATAAGAATGTCTTCTACAGCAGTTTGGGTGTCAGTATCCAGTATGCTAATAGGTTGGGAACGGACATATAGTAAGACCATAAAAATTGTAAGATTAATATTCCTGTGGTGTTCACAGGAAGTTAGAAAGTGAGCTAGCTTGTCCACAGAATCCAGTCTAAGCTCTTACCTACCATCTTCCAGGAGCATTTTGACAGCTGCCTCTCCTTCCCTCCCTCCCTCCATAGTGCTAGCGTCTCTGTTGGTTCTGTGCCACACTTGCCTTGTGACTGGCCCTGGCTCCTCTGTCTCCTGGGGTGCCCATGCCATCTCATAACTGTATGTACATCTGTTTGCTGAGACATGAGAGGACTGGAAGGCTGGCCTGTGGTGGGATACCTCCTGAGGCTCTGCTGCCGGGACCAGGCTATGGGAAGCTGCTGGCTGTTCCCTTGGGTTGCCTTTCCAGGCCTGGAACTGGCCTGGGGCCCTCCACACAGGGCATGCAGGCCAGCGGATATCAGGCCTGCCACGGAGGAGCCTCGGGTTTCCTCTCTGTATAAGCTGAGCCAGGCATGCACCATGGTTCTGACTGAAGTCTGCCTTTGTGAGTAGAAGCAGCATTGATTCCCCGTGTGAGCCACTGGACTTCCCCTGGCGGTGAGGGAGGGAAGGAGTGAAGTGTGTACAGCTGCATGTGGACACCTGCAAGTGTGAGCGTCTGAATGCACTCAGGGAGGCTGCATTATATGTGTACAGCTGTAAACACACGTGATCACAGGTGGTTAGTGCGCTCGGAGGACTTTCTTTCCCTCTAGATCCTAGGGGAATAAAGGATGAGTCCCCTTCCCTGCATGTCCATGGGAGATTGTCAGCAGCTGCTGAGGTCCCAGAGACACTGCTGCTCTGTGGCACAGTCTAAGGAACCCCCATCAGGGCCTCTTCACCGGGAGTTACTGCAGTGGCCACGAGGTGGCGCCGTAGGCAAGCGCTGCAAGAGGAAGGCCAGCCTTGATTGGGGGGGGGAGTAATAGAGGGGAGGGGAAGTGCTGGGGGCGTCTTCAGCCTCAGATTCCCCCTCAGACTGAAGGCTGATGGTTGCGGCCAGTCTGGGGAGGCTAACCCGTGCATACAATGAGCACTGGCCACAAGAATAATTGCTTGTCAGAGCACTTATGATTATTTAGTGCTTATATTCCCCAGGGCTAACTGCGTAACATGAGTTTGCTCATCGGGAACTTTGCATGCTTGCTTGTTTGTTGCTGTTTAAGAAAGAAAAAAGTGCCATTTAAAACATCCATGTTTTAAATGTCGAGCTAAAAGTACAAAAGTGTTTAATTTTACTGGTCAGTAGCTATGTGACTTTGGACATCTTTGAGTCTCCTATATACTTTTATATAAAATCAAATTTTAGCATTAATGTGGAGTATGCATGCGTATAATGTGCACCTATGCCTGTGGGAATGCATGCGTGTGTTTGCATCTTCTCTGCACATGTGTGTATCTGCATGTGAGTGTCCTGGTTCATTTTATGTCAAACTGACACAAGCTAGAGTCCTTTGGGAAGAGGGGTCCTCAATTGAGGAAACATCCCCATCAGATCTGCCTGTAGACAAGACCGTAGTGCATTTTCTCGATTAGCAGTTGATGTGGATTGGCCCAGCGCACTGAGGGTAGTGTTGCCCCCGAGTGTGGTCCAGTATGGCTTAAGAAAGCAGGCAGAGAAAGCCATGAGGAGCAAGCCAGTAAGCTGTGTTGCTCCCGAGATTCTGCTTCAGCTCCTATGCCCAGGTCCTGCCCTGCTCAAGATCCTGCCTGACTTCTGTGCTGGACTGTGTTGTAGACCAATGAGTGAAATAACCCTTTTGTCCCCAAGTTGCTTTTGGTCATGGGGTCTCATCACAGCTGTAGGTGTGTGCTTGCAGTGTAGGTTAATGCTGGGAGAGAGGGAGGGAGGGAGGAAAAGAGGGAGGAAAGGCGGGTTGAAGAGTTGAGAGGGAGTCACTGAAGTTGGTGGAAAAGATACATTTATTTTTCAATAGAGGCACCTCCTCCTAGATGCCGCCTAAGGGTCATGTTTGGGGGTGTAAGGCTTGGGAGAGGGGTCTTTATCCCATGCTGTGGGGAAGGGAGAGAGAAGCACAGCTGAGCTAGAGAACATGACAAAGCAGGAACGTGGCAAAGGGGCTCGGGAGAAGGCAGCTGTGGATCTGGGTGGAGGTCCTTCCTTTGGGAAGAGGTCACAGTAGGATTGAGCCCTGGAAGCGGGCAGAATCATCAATCAGACACGTGACCATGTTCTGGACCAAGGCACCTCTGAGACAGGAAACATTGGTGTTCAACAACCAGTGCTGGGATTAGCTGCGGTGCTCCGCTGAAGAGACCCAAAGTCACTCCTCTGCTATGCCTTAAAAACCCCAGGTAGATTAAATTTTAAGTCAGATAAATAAATATATAAATAACGAAGATCGTAGCTCAGTGGTACAGCACTTGCTTGGCAGATGTCAGGCCCTGGATTCAATTCTCAGCCCATTTTTTAAGGTAGTTAATTGGGACCATCACAGGAAGCAGGGGTAGGGCAGTGGACACAGAAAGGTGAACCACTGCTGGCCTAGGGTCTAGGGACCAAGCAGAAGATGCAGGACTTGGAGAGGACCTCCTAATCTCTGTCCCAGGGAGGCTGAGGTGACTTCCTGAATCAGGAAAGGGGAATGCTTAAGTGAAGTAGCAGCTGGAACCCTGTCCTGGGACACAAAGGGCCACCCCACACAGTGGTCTGGAGAAGGGAAATAGGCCCAAACCTTCAAGGCAACAAGGAGCGGCCAGCTGGTGAAGGATTCCAGGAGTCTTGGGAAGCAGGAAAGCCCAATGGAGGGTGGCACGAACTAGCAAAGCCAGAGGGGTCCCAGCTCGGGCCCAGCCGATGGGTTCTGCTGGGGCTACAGCAGGCTGACCTCAGGAGCATCAGAAGGCAATCAGTCTGCTGTGTCTGCATCCGTCTTTGTGTTTGTACTGTCCCTAATACCTTTTCTTTTACAGTGGGTGCCTAGGAATATACATAGGCTCCTGGGAACTTTCAGAAAAGAGGGTGTTTTTAGAGAAGGAACATAGACGCATTGGCACAGGATATACCTTGGGTTTATCCCTTGGTCTTTTGTGAATTGGGTTTGTAGGAGTTGTTTCTCAAGTACTCTGGGACTGCAAAGGAAAAAGCAGATTGGAGATTGCCTTCAGTGTAAGAGAGTTCAGGCACCTCCTATCATCTCCTGCAGCGTGTGTGTGTGTGTGTGTGTGTGTGTGTGTGTGTGCGTGTGTGTGTTAGGCAAGGTATGATTGACATGCCCTTTATTTTGAACCTCAGCGAGTTCCTCTTGTTGCACAGCTAAAGAAACTGAGCCAAAGAGAAGCAAAGGGGATGCCTCACAGTTCTCACAGCCTTCCTTCTGGTGGGTCAGGTGCAGGTGGCCCGAATCTAAGACAAGGGTCTAGCCTAGTGGTTCTCAACCTTCCCAATGCTGCACCCCTTTAATCTAGTTCCTCATGTTGTGGTGACCCCCAACCATAAGATTATTTCATTGCTATTTCATAACTAATTTTTCTACTGTTATGAATCATAATGTAAATGTCTGATATTTGGCCCGTGTAGGGATTGCCACTCACAGATCAGGAACTGCTGTGCTCACGGCGCTCTTCCTAAACAGGGTGAACATGGCTGTGCAGGAGTTGCAGCAGGCCAGTCTCAGATCCTGCCCTCTGCAGCCCCATGGCTTCTCAAAGCACCCCCTGAGCTGTACAGGATGGCCTATGACATGGTCATCCCTGGGGACCCAGCTTACCAAGGATCTCCATGTACCCTCTGGAAAGGGGAGGTCCCGAGCTATCAAACCTGTCCTGCTTCCTGGCTTGTGTGCCCCTTCAGTCTGGTGGAGGCAGTAAGACTTCTGCCTTCCCACCTTGGGTCCTAGGACAGATTGTCCCATTTCATCTGGCCCTGGTGGCCCCTGGTTCTGCCATGTGTGAGCAGCAGCTTTTCCAGAAGCCGCCTTCTCCAGGGGGATTTGATTAGGTCCTGGTGGTGTGACCTTGTTAATGCAATCAGGAAGTTTTCTCAAGACTTCAGCTGCCTTACTGGCAGCCTGGCCGGCTCCCAGGGCGTGCACGCTTCTCTGCACTTACAGCTTTTCTCTGGACAGGAAGAGCCCAGCGCCTCCAGGGACCAGCTGGATACAAGATGGAAAGAGCCCAGGCTGCCTCCCCCAGCCTTACTGGTCCGTCTACCTCTCCTCTTTGGCTCCGGTTTTATTTGGAATGGTTGAGTTTCATCAGGTTAGAAAAAAAACAAAACAAACACTGAACAACAAGAGTCAGTACTTAGGAGAATTCTCCAGAAAGTGGTCATTTCTTATTAAGGTTAGGTCCTTAATGGAACATTTTAAGGGAAGAAACTTGGGAAATGTCCAGAAATTCTCTCCATTAGGGTAATGAGCCGTAACCAGACTCGGGGTTGTGTAAATTCCCAGATTTCTCCCCAGGATTGTCCAGGGCATCAACAGGCAGCCAAAGCAGGTGGAAGCTAGTGGAGGAGGCGGGAGCATTCCAGGGGATGAATGAAGGGACACCTGCTTCTCAAGTTTCTCGACCCGTGACCCAATTGGCTCCCAGCTGAACTTCATTTGCAGCCAACAGGCGGAGGGACAGATAGACAGTCCAGCAGGTCAAAGGAGCGGTGCAGACAGCTGCCAGGTGTGAGTTTTAAGTTTTCCCAGAAAGAGTGATGGAAGTTGGTCCTCTGAGCATCTCCTGCAGGCAGGACATGGGAGAAAAAAGCAGAGAGGCACTGATAATACACAGGGTACATACAAGACTGCAGGGGGACCTTCGAGACACGGTGCTTCTCCATCTACATCCTAGTGACTGAGTGTGGTCACTAGGCCATCTGCTTATAGTGTTCCTCTCTCTAGTAGGGCCGGACAGGAGAGTCTGGGCCTCTTTACTCCCTATACTACTTGATGTTTCCCTGTGGGTTCCTATGGATGCAGCAAAGACAAAGGGACACCCACTGATGTCCTCTAGTCCCTGCAGGCTTTCTTGGGGGTCGTGCTCACTGGCCTCAGCAGAATACCATCTCATGGTTGACTTGGCAGGGGAAATGGTGAAAGTCGCGGGGGTATGTGTGTGTGATCATAGATTGTGCATGTGCAGGATGATAAAATGCAGTGCCCACATCATCACTAGTTTCCCATTCTTACCAGTTCCTCTAAGTCTTACCCGTTGGGCTTTCCTGAGGCTTGCTTTGGAGATTCCAGGATGTTTCTCTCTCCAGAGTTCAGATTCAACCTAGGCAATTAGAAAACACAACTACCCTGCATTTTTTGTATCTAGACCTTTGACCTATGGCGGGTTCCCTAGAATGAGCTTGTCATTTATGTTCCATCAACCCCGGGTAACTGGAGTGTAGCTTAGCTTCAGGACACAGTAGCCTATTCTGGGTCACCAGCCCCACATGACGTGTCCCAGGAGACAAATCAGGTCCTGCTTATGGTGCTGGGCCGAAAGGAAGAGGAGTACTGGCAAAAGACAGAGTGGGCATCCTGAAGATCTGTGTCCCAGCCATGCCTCTGGCTGACAAGGGAGTTTTCAAGGCTGGTGACCCTCCTCTTTGTCACCTGCCTGTATCCTTTGTGTCTCAGCCCAGAACTGGGACCTTTGAGAAGGCAATAGACATCACTGCCCCCTCTTAGCCAGGGAAAAGGAGCTGCTAATGGCTTTCATTTCCTGTCACACCCCTTCTTCCTGTCTGTGCCCCTTCTTGGATGAACACTAACACTGGGCTGGGGAACCAGCAGCTGGGACTGTGGCATTTATACATGTCTGACAAAACTCAAGCTTGAGTTAACTAGTAAGTAATAAAATGTGTCAGTGAACCAGGATCTAACCTGGTACTCTCGTGAGGTCAGAACAAAACTAAGTCACGTAAAGAATGTGTGCTCAGTGTCTTTCTAAGATCCGACAGTGATAATGTATCCTGGCTTGGCTAGTAGTAGCAGCAGCTTTTTTCAACATGACTATGGCTTCTGGTCATGGATTTCCTTTTTGCTTTAGGAAGCTCAGGATCATTTTAGGCCAGTGCTAGATTCGTTCCATTTGGCTATTCTCTCTTGGTTTTTCGTTGAAGAAGCCTTTTGTTTAATTGTTGTACACTGTGATTGACAGTTGCGGGACGTCACTTCTGGAGAGGTTGGACACAAAGAACAAGTAAGCATTGGCTATTAAGATGGCTCAGTGGGTAGTGACGCCTGGCATTCGCACAGGAGTTGAAGACAGCCAACTTCTGCAGGCTGTCCTTTGACGTCCATCTGTGCTCCACGGCATGCACATGCACGTATGAACACACGCATATCAATGTAAATAAAGTAGATTGCAGCATATTGAGTAAGCAATGATAGGGTGTGGTGGTGCCTGCCAAGGCTGTGGGCCATGGTAATTCTGAAGGAAGAGGGGTGACCATGAAGCCACGCCAAGAACACACTCGCAATGCTGGCTTGGCTTGAGAGGCCACCCTTGGTGCTGCCAAGCCTGCATGGGAGTGGTCTTGGGGGCAGGTCTCAGGCATTTGTGGCTGACACCTGGATGCTGTGCTTTCATTCTCATTCAGACCGCTTTATTCTAGATGTGAAGAACTTGGGGCACCAGCATCCTGCAGTGCCAAGGTCAGCAGCCTGTGACCATTATGATGGAGGAGCAGGATGAATATGCCCAGCAGGGGGCGTCATGCAGCTGCAGAATCTACAAAGGGGTAGGCCAGGAGACTCTTTAGCAGCCAATTAAGACCCCCTTGGATTCCCTAAAACCTCGCACCTACTATGTCCTTTACCCTCCTTGTTGTCTCCATAGGTTTGTTTGTCCCTGTCACAGTCCTTCTGATGCTGTACCTGTCCTGTCACCTCCACCAGTCTTTCCCTCCAGCTGCCCTAGTCAGTCAATGGGTTTCTACAGCACAACAGTATCTGCTGAGTGTCCCAGATGTCCTGGCAGGAGTCTGGCAGGTGTGGGTCTGCTGTGTGCCTGGTCCACAGAGCCACAGTAGGTGGCTGTGACTGTTTAGCAGATGGTTGGATCGCACCCAGATTTCTGTAGAGCCTTCTGGGATTTCCCCTTACATGGCCTATTAGGAGTGTTTTGGGTAGGCAGAGATTCGTGGTGCCATGCTCCTAGCCCCATCACTGCAGAGCCTCACAGAGCTTAGGAAGGTGACCAGCTCTCTCTCCTTGTCTCCAGCCTCATCTGGAACACAGCTGCATTTGTTTAACAGTGCACCACTCAGCCCAGATACCGCCACCAGCAGCCTGTCCTTCCCTGGTAGCTAAGTGAGGGACGAGTGCAGAGTGAGGGCAGGTGCAGAGTGAGGAGGGTACAGAGTGAGGGGTGGGTGCAGAGTGAGGGCGGGTGCAGAGGGAGGGGGG
>PVIU01029748.1:0-17078 GCA_004026605.1 Ondatra zibethicus | reverse complement strand
TTTTGGGTCTGGGTTATCTCACTAATGATAGTGTTTTCTATTTCCATCCATTTACATGCAAAATTCAAAATGTCATTGTTTTTTACCGCTGAGTAGTATTCTAATGTGTAAATATTCCACATTTTCTTTATCCATTCTTCCATTAAGAGACACCTAGGTTGTTTCCAGGTTCTGGCTATTACAAATAATGCTGCTATGAACATAGTTGAACAAATGCTTTTGTAGTATGGTTGGGCATCTCTTAGGTATATTCCCAAGAGTGGTATTGCTGGATCCTGAGGTAGGTTGATTCCCAATTTCCTGAGAAACTGCCACACTGATTTCCAAAGTGGTTGGACCAGTTTGCTTTCCCACCAGCAATGGATGAGTGTTCCCTTTACTCCACATTTTCTCCAGGATAGGCTATCCTTGGTGTTTTTGATTTTAGCCATTCTGACAGGTGTAAGAAGGTAGCTCAAAGTTGTTTTGATTTCCATTTCCCTGATAGCTAAGGAAGTTGAACATGACCTTAAAGTATCTTTTGGCCATTCTAACTTCTTCTGTTGAGAATTCTCTGTTCAGATCATTACCCCATTTTTTAATTGGGTAATTTAGAATTTTAATGTCTAGTTTCTTAAGTTCTTTATATATTTTGCAGATCAGACCTTTGTCTGATTTGGGATTGGTGAAGATCTTCTCCCATTCAGTAGGATGCCTTTTTGTCTTAATGACTGTGTCCTTTGCTTTACAGAAGCTCCTCAGTTTTAGGAGGTCCCATTTATTCATTGTTGCTCTTATTGTCTGTGCCACTGGAGTTATACACAGGAAGTGGTCTCCTGTGCCCAAGTTTTGCAGGCTACTTCCCACTTTCTCTTCTATCAGGTTCAGTGTGGTTGGATTTATATTGAGGTCTTTAATCCATTTGGTCTTGATTTTTGTGCATGGTGATAAATAAGGATCTATTTTCATTCTCCTACAGGTTGACATCCAGTTATACCAGCACCATTTGTTAAAGATGCTTTCTTTCTTCCATTGTATAATTTTAGCTTCTTTGTCAAATATGAGGTGTTCATAGGTTTGTGGATTAATATCTGGGTCTTCAATTCGATTGCATTGGACAACGTCTCTGTTTTTATGCCAAAGTGTGAAATGGATTAGGTTATGTAAGGAGCTTAAAAGTGTGAAATGGATTAGGTTATGTAAGGAGTTTAAAACAGTGTTAGAAAACTTTGCTTTAATAAATATGACTTTTGTTAACTAGTAGCCTACAAGATTGTTTTACTATTTTTTTAACACAAACATTTAAGTACAACATGTATAAATCAGGAGATTTTTACCCCTATATTCATTAGGGGAGTAATTTTGATTTTAGTTTTGTGTTCATTTCATCTTTTGGGTATTATACCTTATTTTTGCTTTATAATACTTCTATAGTATATATGTATATTATATATATTAGACTGAATGACAATTAGAATAAATATTATTTGATAATAAGTAGTTATTTGTAGCCAATGAAATAAAAATATGATTGCCCAAGTTTTATTCTGGGAAAAATAAAAGAAAACCACCTACCTTCTATTTTTATGAAAATACCAGAGTACTAGAACATTCTGTGAAACTATGAGGTTCTGAGTGCTCAGGAAGAAGATAAGGAGCCAAATAAAAACTAGCTCTGGGGTTGGGGAAAGTGCAGTGAATATTTTCTTGAAAAAATGTGAGTTAGTACACATTACACATGCATTTGATTCTATGTTTACTCAGCTCTTGTTGGGCTACAGATAAGTTATCTTTCATTGGATTGAAAATTGCTTCTAGTTATTATACATTGTCTTTGGGAAGGACTCGGATCTATGCCATGGATGTTCCGCTGCAGGTATTATACTCTTGTTTTCTTAGCTCTCTTAATTAGTATTTTAAAATTCGAAACATTTTAGAGTGATTCCTATTTATAGAGATACTGTGATTTAAAAGTTTGAAGTACTATATACAAAAATAGGATAAAAGCTCATTTATAAAATGACACACAGCAACTCAGAGATAATTCAAAATATCAGTGTTCTACTTTGATAGCCTAATATAACGCTTATAGTTAGCTAATGATCAATGCTAAATTAAGATATATCTGAATTTCTCCAAATTTGCTCTTTTGATTTTTTGAGATGGTCTCTACTGGCCTAAGATGAACTCAATATTGCTATGTCATTGAACCTGATCCGTCTGCCCCTCCTGTTCCTTCTGCCCCTGCTGCCCACTGTTGGAATCATAGTTAGGTACGACCATAGACAGGTTCTACTGTGACTCTCCTCAACCTGTCAACACTCCCAGTCTTCACTCCTGTGCCACCAGAACCCAATGAGACAGGTTCATGGTGATTTGCTTCTCTATGGCTCAGAAAATTACTTTGATACCTAAACATGGCTTGCAGACCACAGGAGTCATTTTGCAAACATTATTTGATACAGGGAGCTGCAGGTGGTAAACTGTCTATCTACCTGGGAAGCAGATAGGTTCTCACATGCAAACCACAATATTCTCCTGGATTGCTCACTTAAAAATTAAATGAAAGACACGTGACCATGCTTGCCTTTTTTTAAAAAAATAATATGTACTAAACAGGTATTTTGTAGCTAATCTGAGGGAAATATGGTTTATGCATTGTAAGTGTGTGTGTTTAGTAAGGAGTAACAGCTAAGGACCCTGGGAAAGAGTAAGGATAAATTTTAAGCTTATGTTCATGATGTCTTGTTAAAGTCAAAATAAAACAACTCTCCAAACATATAATTAAAATAATTGGTCTGGCCTCTATTTTAGTCTAACCAATTTATTTTATGCCATCAGTATGTTTCTCCTTATTTACCTGTGCCACACACAAATTCAGGTTGAGCACTAGATATAATTTTATTGGTACCCTAAGATCAAAACTTAATTGTATTTCCACAATATGGTATTAAGACAAACATGACTCCATTAAAAATAATAAGTATAGTTGTTCGAAAACTTTGTTATTGCAAAAAATCTGCATACAGTAAGTATTATATTAATAAAACACTCTCCTGTTGTTATTACGTTTCAGCTGGTATTTCAGGCATTTAGTATTTTTTAGCTTATGAATAGACTGTGACATTATTTAGTATCTTATTCCTTCATCAGAGAAAGGAACTTGTCCATATAAAATTACTGAAAGGTTGATGACATAAAGACATTCAAAGAAATACCTTTCTCATACAAACCAGGTGAAGGACTTTAACAACGCAAATGATCACTTGTTTTCTAAGCATTTAGAATCTAAACCGATAAAGGACAAAACAAGCAGCCAACACAGGATAATATTAATTTTCATTGTTAATATTGTCTCCCAAGATCTTTATGCAGTGTAAACATTGTACGTGATTTACTAATTTCTGTAAATAGTGAAGCTATAGTCAACACTCTAAAAGCTCTTGATAAGGTCATAGTAATGTGTGTCACTGTGAATTCTTTAAAGTTTTATATTAATTGTTTGTGAAAAACTAATGATACATTGTGAAATTTGAATATAATTAAATTTGTAAGAATTATTCTCAAATCAAAGGAGATTGGCTTCTCTTAAACACTGAAATATGAGATGCTACAAATTACCATCTACACTATGTAAAATCTGGTCTTTAGATAATGGTCCTTACAAGAAATTAACCTTCTCAGTCAGTCAGCGTTTAGGTTTTCCAGGCCTAGAATGTACGGGAAAAAGACTAGAAGATCTGTGACCATGAGCAACTCAGACAAAACTCTTGAACTCAATGTCCTCGGCATCAATTAAAATTGACTATAAGGGTTAAGTCTCTGCCTTAACTGTAACTATGGGAGGAACACCACGTACTTGGCTCCGCCCTCCCCCGCCCCCCTACCCCCACACTCACATACATTCTGCAGCTTTACACCATAACATGCTGGTATACCACAACCTTGAGATAGCTACACTCTGCCCTTTCCTTAAAGCAACATTTTCAAAGTTTCATCATTGCCTGATGAATTATCTAAATTAAGTTTCCTCATTTTGTATATTCAAATGATAAGCAATAAGTGAACATTTTTTCTACTACCTGGAGTTTTTTGTTTCCCCTAACTGTAATTTATAACAGAGGGAATTGAACTGTAAACTTCATGAAAGCAAAAATCACATTTTGTTCACTTCCATATTTCCAGCAAAGTCTCAGTTTTTACTGCATAGAAGACCTTTGGAGAACGTTTGCTGAGTAAGTTAAGAAGCTCATTGATTAGGTTTTCTTGGCAATTTGCTAAGATCCCATTGCAGATCTTACCTTGAAGAAACAATTAAAATTCTTGGCAAATCAAGATGGATCATTTGGTCATGGTGCTTGCCACCAAGGCTTGAGTTCAATCCTTGCAATCCCTGTTGAAAGGAGGGAAAGAACTCTTTCAAGCTGTTTTCTGCCTTCCACTTTCATGCCAAGGCCCACCGAAATTTAACAAATATTAAATAACATTTTTCTAATTCTCAGCAAAGATTTAGGAACAACAACTTAATGTTTATTCTTCCCAAGAATATCATAAATCACAAAATGAAGATTTGACTCTGTAAGCAGATTGAGAACTCTTGACATAGTGGCTCTGTTGATGTCCTAAAACACTTTGATCATCACTCCAGGTAGAATAACCATCACAATAATGAATTTTGATCACACCAACTACAGATTGTTTCTATCTACAACTGTCAACAACTTAGAGTTCTAACTGGTCATCTGCCAATCAGTTGAAACTTTTCAAATTGGTTCCTAGTCACAAGAAATGAAAAAGACAAAAAATTGCTGTAAGAATTGAAAAACCATTTTATTTTTATTTCAATATGATGTGGATCTCTTTTTGGTGAAAATAATGAAGAAAGAAATTTTTAAAACTCACAGAAACTTAATAGGTAAAGGGGCCACCCATAGATTCTTTTTGAAAACTAGCACATCAAAAAAATAATTGGAAAAAATCAATTTTAAAATCCAAATAAAAGAATTATTTCATCAAAAAAGTTATTTTAAAATCAGCTCAAAAATATTCTTGAACAGTCCAAAAGATTTGAAAATAATATACAAGTTAATAAATAATAAAATTGATAGAGCTGAATCTATAATAGATCTGTTTTTGATATTTCAGAGCACAGAGAATAATCCTATGCAATGTGGAAGTTTCCTTATCATTAAAAATTACCATATAATTTTGAAATACTTATAAATATTTGTGAGCTGAAGTATAAATATATATTTAGTGATCTTATTCAGTGCAGGAGAAATTAGTTATCAAATAATAGAAATTAAAGGAAGTGTGGCAGACAATTCAAACAACAATAGTTACGCTGCAAAATATTTAAAAACATTGACAAATCCATTTTTAAGAGATTCAAGTTCTGAAAAGTTACACACAATAAGACAATACCAATTGTGTTAAAAGAAATTTGAGTGTGCTTGCGTGTGTGAAAAAGTTGATGTGCTGAGGGGAAAAGCTGTGAAGATTTGTTTCAAATGTTAGCAGCTTTACCTCCTGGGAGTAAAAACAACATACGCCTAAACACATTCCAAAGCAACACAGATAGATCTTGAAGGATATTTAAGTACAATACCATACACAAAGTAAAGTGTATGAAAGCTTAATTTTATTTTAAATGACAAAATACTGACTTTTAACTCTCACTGATTTTCATCTATTCTGAATTTTCTAGTATAAACTTGAATTTCTTTAGTTACCAGATAAAACACTAAAAATGACTTTAACCACTACTATAAAAAATTGTAAAAACAGATCTAACCAAAATAACACAAATACAACAAAAGGAACAAAAAAACTAGGGAGCCATCCTTTATCTCCTACCCTTTTCCTTAAGAAAGCCACCTTTCCTAGAAACTCTCTCTTTCAATCACATTTTATTTTCTTTTGACTTTCAGATATCAGATTAAAGAAAATGGACCATGTATGATAACATAGCCATCCTAATAGGACCGAAACACTGCCTTACACCATATATATTATCAATCTACTAGATAGCTTAAAATGTTGGCTTGGGTACTAACCGATTAGCCATCAATATGGGTGGAATACAGGCAAGTGTGTTGAACTTTGTGCACACTGTCTCATGCTTCTCAACTTCCATGAAAGACGTAGAACCACTCCCCTTGGTTCTCTCATTTCTTCAGATAATTTACATATCCTCCACCTGCAAATGGCAGGTGCTATTTCATTGACATCATCCAGGCATGTTAAGAATGAGACAACCTCAAGAGGTCACGTGAGGTGAACCACTGACCACATTTCCAGAAGCACAATTCACATATTAATCTCATATCCAATTGTGAATTTGAATTCTTGTGACTTTTCAGTGACCTGTAAAACTGAAGGTAATTGTACCAACCCGGAAGATTAAAAAAAAAAGTCTTTTTCTCCCTCTGGAAACCAATTTTTGAAATTACACAGCTCCCCAACTGGCAGTTTTGGGAAAATGTGCAGAGAGGGAAAAATGTCTACTGGCTGTTATTTTTCTATTTTATTTTGCTTTCCCATTTTGTTCACAAATTGAGTTCTGGCACAAAGATATTTCTTTCTGGTGCAACTTGAAGAGGGAAAGAGTAGACGTTGTTCTTTGTGAATCAATTTCAAAAGCTGTGGATATATTTCAACCTAACTTTTTTATATAAAATTATAACAATCCATGTATTTGTACCCCAAAACACAACAAGAAATATCAGTTTAGGAAAGATACAGCAAATTTGTCTTTAAGAGGAACATTATGAGAAGAATAGAAAAGGGTAATGGTGGTGTGGACTTAATATAATTTAGATAATTTCTGAGAAAAGACTTATAAAAATGTTTCCTCTTTAAAAGGGGAGCAGAATCTGTATGTGGCTGGAGAAGAGGAAACAGTTTCAATAGAGAGTTACCAGCCTGGAGAGTTCTGATAGGATCTGCAATAAGATAACTAAGCCGAAAGACTGCTGTGGTAAGGAAAAGACTTGAGTGAGTCACACATCAAGAGTGTCAGTGCTGGAACACAATAACGGCTCCAGGAAATAATTATTCACCTCAGCTAAAATGCTGTTTACCCGGAACTCCTCATGCCTTCTCATCCAGAAACTCAAGAAAGCAAAGAGGTATTAGAAATTTTGTTGTGGTCATCGTGGTGGTTTCTTTAAAGAAAACACTAAAGAGATGGTTTTTTAAAAAAAAATTATGTGCAACTAAAATGTATCCATATCTCTGAAATCCTGGTATATGAACTATGCTTAGTTAGCTACAATTACAACTTGCCCTGTAATGAAGGTGGTCAGGTCATGGACATCCTACAAGATAATAACCACCAATTTCTATTTTGCCTTGAATTTGAAGTTAAAACTAATGGGGTTAAAAACACATAGGAATACCATTCAAAGTGTAGAAAGGCCATGGGATAGTATGAATAGTATCATAGGTATACAAGGACACAACAGATAGGGGAGGTTAGACTCAAAAAGGACTCAATGAAGTTGTGCTATATCAGACTTTCTTTGATGTATGTAATGGATAAATTGCTTATTAAGGAAGTTTTCCAGTGACTGTCAATTGTGGGTTTTTTCTCTATATTTAATGTTTCAGGACTTCAGTGTTATTGGTTCAAAAATTTAAAATGTTAAAGATGTTTTATATGTACTATATATGTAGCATTATGTTTAACATATAAAAATTAGACTACAGACATATATATATACATAAATACAGTATTCCTTACCTCACATATTTGTGTGTTTATATATGTGTGTGTGTATATATATGTGTGTGATGTATGTGTTGAGATACTGATCTACCTTCTTAGCAAATTTCAACTACACATGAACTATACTAGCTAGCCCATACATTGGCTCTCCATAGCTCAGTAATCTTATTTCTGAATGTTTCAAACTTTGACTTACTTCTATTCATTTCTCTAGCATAGTCTCTGGTGGCTATCATACCTCTGAAGCTGTGTTTGATGTTTCCATATTCTGTGGATAAATGACACCCATTAAGTCTTTCTGTGTCTATCCTGTTTCACTTAAGATTTTCCTGGTTCATTTATATTACCAAAAAATAGAAATTATTATTCTCTGTGTATTTGCTTGTATTAGTCCTGAGGTTATATACACAATGTGTTTCTGAATAGTCATGTATCCTTCTCTCCCATACCAGCTTTATTGCTAAGTGATCCACAAACTTTAAGATACCCATCATGATTCTTTGATACACATGCTTTGAAATAATTGGCATATTCACGTGATTCTGCATAGAAGATGACATATCCTACCATTTTTTTTTTTGGTAAAGATTTGTTTCCTACCTGCGTATGAATGCTTTACTGTCTCTATATTTGTGTACCATGTGCTTCCATAAGGGAGCACAAGAGCCCTGAAATTAGAGTTACAAATAGTTGTGAGCCACTATGTCAATACTGGGAACTGAACCCAGGTCTTCCACAAAAGCAGCAAGTGCTCTTAACTATTGAATCATCTCTCAAGTCCCTACCTCACCCTTCTTCACTTTGTTATTTGTTACTGTTCTGTGGAAAAAATGAATTCTTCCTTTAAACTTTGCTAGCTTTCATAGTAGTTAACACTTTCCCTAAGTTGGGTGCTCATCTTTCTTATCACCATCAGTGTTATCTTTGTCTCCGAATTTTAATTCCAGAGAAATTTATTATCACAAGTAAAAAAAAAAACCCTTAAATTCTGATCTTTCTGGAAAAGAATTATGAGAAAAAAAGATTTGATGAGAAGAAATTGAACTGGTTGACAAGTTGATCCTTTCTATATAGTAGGAAGCCATTGGAGACAAGGTCATTGGCCACTCCCAAACCATGTAGAGCTCAAAACATGCTCCTCAAGTTCCTCAGAATTTTAATACTAATATGAATATCTAAGAGTTTATACATTAAATAGGGAACTCATATGTTTCTTCCTAACTCTATCCTCTCTCTACACAAAACTTACACCTGTCGCTAGCATATTTTCATCACTTGCTTTCACTCTTGTACTTCTAGTATTTTTAACATCATAATTCTCTGAAAACTTCTGGCATTATTTTCAAGTTACCTCTAATAATAAAATGGTGAAGTGAAAACTTTATTTTCTTGTTTCTTTACTCAGCTCAAATGTTCTGGAGTTATAGCTTAGAAATAGATTCACAGGTGCAAGCAACATTCTCCAGCTATGAAGAGAAACAGTCTTGTTGGGGCTGGGAAAGAGAGCGTATATGAAATGACTTTGAGAGCGAGGAAATTTCTAAATGTTGAGCTTTTTAGTCTTTAACAGGCTTAAATGTTCAGCCAAAACTCTGTTCATCTGCCTTCTGTGAAGAAAAGCAAAAACTGGAGCTAAGATCTTTTAGCATTTTTTTCACTTGCAAATCTGTTTCATAAGTGCATAACACATATGTTTCCACACTTACACTGCAATTGTTTCTTTTTTTTCTTCCCCTCTTCCAACTGGGCATACAATATGCACCCAACACACCTATAAAAGGTCGACTGAAAAAAAAATCATGCTTTATAGTCTGCCAAAGGAATGTTTGTGTTAAATTGCTTCAGAACGAGAAAGTTCTATTGTGATCAGAACCCAGGAGATATAAAAGAATTGTAAAGTGTGGGTCATAATGTGAGTTTATAAGTCTTGTTGCTACTTAATTTAAATTATAGGGGAAGTACAAGAAATTGTGGTTTACCAATAGCCCTAGGCCTCAGGCCAAATGCTTTCTTTCCACTTGCTGCTTCAATGGCTTGCCTCTATTGTAAAGTTACCTTCCTGGAGGAGATATGCCTTGTAACTCAACTTCTGAGAAAAATAAAACCTGGTAACCACAGGGAGACACACACATTATTCTGCTTTATAATTAAGCAGAAGGAGCACATTCAGGACGGTGTCAACATGTCAGGAAGTTTTCTCCTGCTGTTTCATTTGCCTTGTGTTGCCTTCTGTGTTGATTAGTTCAAAATTCAGCTCTGCCTAGAGCTGGCCTATAAGATCTAGAAAGAATGTAATTAACATCACTTAAATGGACCTTAGAATTTGATCTGCTTTGACTCTATTTATTGTGGCTCATACTGAATTCTGCAAACCAGAATTACATTTACAAGGAGTCAAATCACTTTCCCCTTTGTTTCTTCTTTATCCTTGATATGTAACACATGAAAAAGGCCCGAACACAAGATAAACTCTGCTGCCTAATCTTTGACCATGTCTGCTTGGTAAGTTTGTTAAGAGATAGAAATGGGGAGAAAAAATAGCTTTGATGGGATCCAGTCAACTTTAACAGTTATTGCGGAATCTAACATCACAAGACTTTAAAAAGTTATCAAGAAGAAAACTTGTTCTAAAAGATGCTTTATTATTTTATTTATTATGACTAACAATTTTATGGGTTTTAATAGTAATCCAAAAATGTTTTATAGTGTACTATCGTGACATGCCTATAAATAAAAGGGATTACATATGTTAATATCTTAAAGGATAACACAGTTAAAATGTCATCATGTTATCTATACTCCTCCTTCAATTGTTCTCTACACAGAAGGATTGTATTGGGAAGATAGGCAAGTAAAAGGCTTTCCAAAATAGTGTTCCATAGTGTTGCAGAGACTGGTCCTAAGAAGATGGAAATAAACATCTATTCCCTCCTTATACCAAACACAAATCGAAGTACAATCCAACAGAGTCCAATTTAGGGAACCAATAAGTTCTTTGGGGTCATACAGGTGAGGGCTTTACAGAAAGTGGGTGACTCCAAAACAGGTGAGCCATTAAAAGGTCTCATCCAGTCATGGATGTCGCTCCACCATAGCTTCACTGATAGAGAGCACTTTTCAATCAGCCTTATACAGTCAAACCATGGAACCACCTGAGTGAAATGAGAGTCTATTTAGCAATTTATTAAGGGGTACAGTGGAGAAACAAATTCATGAATACAGAACAACATAGATGGTGTCACTGACCCAGCTGCTGTGGTCCGGTCTTTCTTTCAATGTTGATGAGGACCAACCACAAGCCACCTCTCTGCCACCTACTCAGGCTCTGACCACCCAAGAGAGTGCATGCAACTCTTTTCCTCGGTTTTATCTAGTCACAGCTCCAGAGAAAATGACTCCCATGGCAAATCACCCCAAAAGCTATTGGCTAAACAGAGCTGCCACAACACTTCCTCTTTTTTCTAAGTAAGAAGGTTCTAATCCTAACACAAACTATATGCAATAAGAACAACTATTAAGTATTGTCCAGAAGAAAGAAAATGTAATAACACAAACAAAAATGAAACTACAACCAACAAGAACAACATCAAGTAATAAATGCATTCTAAATGTCTAGACTGCAGGTCTAGAAAAGACAGATATGAAAGAAAGCTCCAATAGCTGTCTTTTCCTGAAGAGTCCAAGTCTTGTTCCTAATATGCCCTTACCTAAGAAGGAGAGGGTTGAAACCATAACTATCTAGTCTTTAACCCCATCAAAAACCTGAGAAGGGGAATAATATTACCTGTGTAAGCACAAAGTGCAAACATGCAACATCCCAAAAATGCAAGAAATGACAGAAACAGATGGCTGCCTATACAGTCACCCAAAGTTTCTCTGAAACATTGGGACAACCAACATTTACTATAGGCCTAGAATATCTGACAGGCCATTTGCAGAAGCACAAAAATTTGAAAGACTGTTCTACTGATGTAGGAGTGTCTTCTGTTTTTGTGTATTGCTTTCATTGGTTAAATAAAGAGACTGCCTTGGCCTTTTGATAGGGCAGCCCTTAGGTGGGCAGAGTAGACAGAACAGAAGGCTGGGAGAGAGAAGGCAGTGTGGCAGACACCATGCTTCTCCGGCCCAAGATGGACACTGGTTAGACTCATGCTGGTAAGCCACAACTCAAGTGGCGATACACATTAATGGAGATGGGTTAAAATAATATGTGAGAGTTAGCCAAGAAGAGACTAGAGATAATGGGCCAGGCAGTATTTAAATGAATACAGTTTCTGTGTAATTATTTCGGGCATAAGCTAGCCAGGCACCAGGCAGCGGGAGCTGGGCGGCTGCCAGGACCAAAAGTAGGCCCGGGCCCCTTACTACATTCTACTCTGTCACAGCAAGGATTTTCTTTTTTTTTTTTTTTTTTTTTTTTTTTTGCTTGTCTGAATTGGACAGTATGCTTCCTGTCAGCAGTTGAGGTGAGGGTAGTTCTTTGCTCAATAGACCAGCTTTTCCAAGAAGACAACAAGTTCCATATAGAGTGTCTTTGGTGCCCATCATTTTCTTGGGAGTAGATTGGTGCTGCCAGGAGCAATCATGGCATTGCTCAACAAAATTCTAAGTTATTAAAACATTTAAATGCCATATTCTATAGTCTTTGAAATATTTGAAGATTGCTTATCTGTATGGAATACATCTTTATACATTTAGAAAACCTAACTAACATAGCTACAAGTATGACAAATATGGGTGACTAGTAACCTGTAATACCTAATAACCAATTTAGCTTAAACACTAAATAAAGCTTCACATTATAAAATAAACAATCTGTATGCAGATGTACAATATAAGGACAATGGCCTCAAAATTGTGACAATATACAAAAATGACTTAATCAGAGGTAGAAATGTATAATGCAATATGACAAAAATACCCTCAATTTGCATCGATATATGAAATGTCCTGAACTGAAGTAGAAACATGCATACAGTATGATTAAAAAAATAATCTTACATTTGTAACAATATACAAAAATATTTTAAACAGAATTAGAGACATATATATAATATGACAAATTAATTCTGAATTTGTATCAATATACAAATTGTCTTAAACAGAAATAGAGTAAAATAATTTTCTATTTGTATCAATATCCAAGAATCCATACCAATGTCTTTTTCGTTTACAAGTAGATACAAAAATCTGCCTTGTTTTCCTATCCTGGCTATCCCACTTTATTCTATTCCAGATGAGATCTCTGAGTCTCATATTTACTGCTCAGCTCCCAACACTATAACAACATATAAACCAGTCCCCTACAGATGATGATTATCCGTAATTCTGAGAGAAACAAAAAGCCCCATTCCATCAGTAGGGAGAAGAGGTGTCATTTTCTTAAAATTGTTTCTGCTGTCTATGGGGTGACTGTATATCTATGGGATCCTGTAAAATTAAAACAATGGTTAAGTCTCATGATGACTAGCTATAATAGTAGCTCTGAGTAGTGGGTAAGGCTTATCTGAAGTTCTGGCTAGAGTAGTATAAAAAAAATTGGATCATCTCAGCTAGCCACCTTGGAATTGTCCTGAACAGTTTGTAGTCCAAAGCTGATTTTGAGTGGTGTTTATCAGTTCAAGGACATTATTGTGGAACAGGTAGAGTCTTCCCATCAACTTTCTGGAGACTTCAGAGATCACTGTTATGAAAATTTAGTGTTCACTGAAGAAAACTTGAACATTATTAATATTAAAACAGAAAGTTTACATTTTAAGATAGAGATATATCTAAAGAAAGGTTCTAAAGACTCAAAACTAAGTATGATATAGTGGTATTCCCTCTGCCCATTACCTTGAACTATCTGACCCAATAAAGGTGGTGCTTCTGCTCTGCCAACAGGACCTCTTTAAAGGAAAGAGTGGGGCAACTACTCTCACTGTCTCATGTGGTGGCTGGAAATTGGACTGCTGCGTTCTTTACCCCTCAGGCAGAACAGAAGACATCCGGGGCTATCTACCTTGTGCATCTGTGAAGGTATCCTAATAAATATTTGAGATCCCTTAAAAAGGGCTCTCGTAGATTCACCTACAGTATGAGGGGAAAGAGATTTATGAAAACAGTAGTCCCTAGATTTTGGTCATCCCAAAAGTCATTGTCTAAATGGATAAAGCTCCCACAACACCTGAGATCATGACAGAAGGAGGTATGGACAGGTAGAGTAGAATCTCAGTAAAGGACCCAATGATCTTCTCCACCTTTATCCTTTCTGAGGGAATGTCAACAATCAACAGGTGGCAGTCAACTTGACTGACATCTTGGGTCCCTTACAAGAAGCTACAGCTTCTGAAACATAGATGATAGATAGCTGTCCTGCTGAGAGGACAGTGCTTTACAACACATGGTGAAAACAATATTTCCTGAGTGATATATATATATATATATATATATCACTATATATATAGTCATGTCTATATATATAGTCATGTTCTCTTGCTATAATCAAACACCTTAACCAAGGCAACTTAGAAAAGCAAGCATTTCATTGAGCATATGGTTTCAGGTGTGCTAGTCTTATGTCAACATGTCACAACTTTAGTTCTCTAAAAGGGGAAAATCTCAATGAGAGATTGCCTCCATAAGATCCAACTGCAAAGCATTTTCATTATTTCTTTCTTGCTTCCTCTCTTTCTTCCTTTTTTAAAATTGAAAATAGATTCTTCTGTCATACAATACATTCCAACCACAGTTTCCCCTCCCTCTACTCCTCCCAACTTCTCTTCTACTTCCCATATCCCCAGATCCACTCTTCCTCCATGTCCTCTTCATAAAAGAGTAGGCCTCCAAGAGGTGACAGCCAAACAGGACAAAACGAGAAAGAAAAGACAATGCAAAAGCCCTCATATAAAGACAAGCCAACTCAATAGGAGGAAAAGAGAAGACAAACCAGTCAGAGTTACATCTGCTTCCATTCTTAAAAGTTCCCCCAAAGCACTAAGCTAACCATGACAGCACAGGTGCAGAGAACCTGGTGTAGACCAGTGCAGAGATTAGGCTTCATACTTCAGTCTCTTTGGGCCATGTGAGCCCTGTTTGGTTGATTTGGTGGGCCATGTTTTCCTGGTATTCTCCATCCCCTCTGATTCCTACAATCCTTCCTCCCACTCTTCTGTAGGGTTCCCTGAGCTCTGAGCAAGATGAAACCTTCCATTTATATTCTATCTCTACAAAATGTCTGGCTGTGGGTCTCTGTACCTGCTCCAATCTCCTCCTAGAGGAAGCCTCTCTGATGATGACTGAACAAGGCACCAATCTATGAGTACAGCAGAATATCTAGGAATGATTGCATTGATTTTTAAAATTATTTATGCCAGTCATGTTTGGCGCTACCCTAGCTCTCTGGACTATCCAGTCTCTGGTTCCTGGTCCTACAGACAATGCAAGGCCTAGGCTCCCATTTGCAGTGTGGGCCTCAAGTTGAACTAAACATTTATTGGCAACTCTCCCACGTCCTGTGCCACGCTATTTCCCCAGCACATCTTGCAGGAAGGATAGAGTACAGTTCAAGGGTTTTGTGGCTGGGTTTATATCCAGGTCTCTCTTTCCATAGCATGCATAGTATGCTATGGTTTTCTTGGACCAAAGAGGCTAGAATGTCGTGGTGAGGGCACACGCTCTACTTCTCTGCATCCAGTGAGCTGTGTGAATGTTGTCCTCAGAATTTTCTTAACTGGTGATTGATGGGGCAGGGCCCAGTCTATTGTGGGTAGTTCTGTCTCTGGGGTGGTTGTACTGGGTTTCATAAAAGAGAAGGATGAACAAGTAAGTAAGCAGCACCTCTCCATGGCCTCTGCGTCAGCTCCTGCCTCTAGATTCCTACCCTATTTGAGATCCTGTCCTGTGTTTCTTCAGTGATAAACAGTTATATAGAAGTATAAGTTTAAAAAAAATGCTTTCCTTCCCAACTTGCTTTTTTGTCACGGTGTTTCATCTCAGCCAATATAAACCTGAAAACAAGTTGATACCAGGAGCTGGGTATTGTAATGATAGAAATGGCCATGTTGTTTTTCAGAGGACTATGGAAGAACTTTGGAAATTTGGATTAGAAACATTACTGAGTGCTGATTACTGAGCTCAATGAACTGTTCCAGAGGATCTTGGAAGATAAGAATGTTGAAAGCAAAGCAGAAGACAGAGGCTTGACTTGTGAAATTTTAGAGAAAATTTTAAAGAATCTATCAGGGACATTTGCTGTTTTTAATTGTGATTCTGTTGTTCTGGTCAGCTGGGACTGAGAGTCAGCAGTAATTAATAAGAAACTGACAACAAAGAATGAAACCTTTGAATTACTGGGACTATTGATGCTGGTTAACTGGAGCTAAGAAATTAGTGGTGATTAAGAAGAGACCATGTGCACAACTATGTTCATAGCAGCATTGTTTGTCATAGCCAGAACCTGGAAACAGCCTAACTGCCCCTCGACAGAAGAATGGATAAGGAAAATGTGGTATATATACACAATGGAGTACTACACAGCAGAAAAAAATAATGACATCTTGGACTTTGCAGGAAAATGGATAAAGATGGAAAACATTATTTTAAGTGAGGTAACCCAGACACAGAAAAACAATTAACACATGCACTCACTCATAGGTGGTTTTTAAACATAAAGCAAAGAAAGTCAGCCTAGAAACAACAATCCCAGAGAACTTAGACAACAATAAGGACACTAAGAGAGACTGACATAGATCTAATCTACATGGGAAGTAGAAAAAGACAAGATCTCCTGAGTAAATAGGGAGCATGGGGACCTTGGGGGAGGGCTAAAGGGGGTAGGGGAGAGGCAGGGAGGGGAGCAGAGAAATATGCAGAGCTCAATAAAAATCAATAAAAAAAAAGAAGAAAAAAGAGACCAACATCACTGAGGTGAAATCTTCTGGGACGTCCTTCCTTAGGAACAGTACACAGAAGTTGTGTTCCAAGGGCAACCAAGGTTGCACCTCAAGAAGGCAGTATAAGAGTCACCCAGGTGATACTGGTTTTGAAGGCATGAAGGATTCATGGAGATCAGGTGAGGTTTAGCACTGTGTAGCGGCTGAAAAAGCCCATTGGTGAAAGTGCAGCCTCAGTGGATGTGGAAGACCCAGGATTGAAGGGGTCATGCAGACAAGTTGAAGCTTGGCTCTTCATGAAGAGAGACTTGGAGAGGCTATTGGTGAAAGTGCAGTCCAGTTGCTGCAGAAGACCCCAGCATTTTAGAAATGCCAGTACCATGAAATGATCACCAGGATCAGCAGCAGTGGTGGAGTGTAGCTGTCCAGAGCCTGGCAGGCAAACTCTGTGCCATTATACTCTCAGGTGGAATCTGCATTAGACTCTTATTTAAGAG
>PVIU01029747.1:0-17108 GCA_004026605.1 Ondatra zibethicus | reverse complement strand
GATTGGTGTTACCAGGAGTGAGTGTGTCTCATTGTCGCGAAACTACGAAACTCTAGATTATATTAAAGGCCATTTTCTACAGCTCCTTGAAGAGGTTGAAGATTATCTATCTATACTGAATATAATCTCTATGTATCTAAAGAACCTGATTAGTCTAATCATAAATATAACAAACATAGATGACTACTGATCTATAATTTTCAATACCTATCTAACTTAAAGACTTAAAGGCTTTTCTGCTCGTTCCCCCTCCCCATGCCGCCGCCTCTGGGCACAGGAGGCAGTTTCTGCGTACCCCACCCCCACAACAAAGCTGGCAGAAAAGCCTCTGCCCGCGGCTGGTGAATGCCCATGTCCAGAAGCGCAGTAGCCCCGCGGGAGCCCTGGAGGGCGAGATCTTAAGCCCAGCTTCGTTGGGCGCCAGATGATGACGAATTATCAAGTCAGCACAAATCAATAACCAAGCCAGCTCAATATAAACAGGTATTTTTAATGAAAGGAAAAAGGGGAACTCACTCTACCAAAGTCTCGATTCAATCCCTCTGGCGGACACGCATGGAGAGAGAGCGTACCTGTGTTCTCTCGATTTTCTACCTGGGGTCCCAGTAGCCACACCCCAACTTGATGTGATTGGCTAGTGGCTCTTCCCCCATCATCCACCTAACCCCTTCCCACCCCTTATCTACACCTCAGAGAGGGTAAGACGCATTGCTTCGAGGAAGGAAGGTCCAAAACCCTCCCTACTATATCTAGTCTGAGCAAGGTATCCATCCAAAAAGAATGGACTCCCAACAACCTAGTCCAAGCAGTAGGGATAAATCTATCCCAGGCATACAACTGTCACCCACATTCAGAGGGCCTAGTTTGGAACTATGCTGGTACCTTCCCTGTCCGGCTGGAGTTGGTGAGCTCACATTAACTCAGGTAAACTGTTTCAGTGGGTGTACCCATCATAGTCTTAACCTCTTTACTCATATTCTCACTCTTCCCTTTCTTCAACTGGACTTTGGGAGTTCAGCCCAGTGCTCCACTGTGGGTCTCTGCCTCTGTTTCCATCAGTTGCTGGATGAAGGTTCTATGGTGATATTTAAGATATTCATCAATCTGACTACAGGGCAAGGCCAGTTTGGGCACCCTCTCCTCTATTGCTTAGGGTCTTAGCTGGGGTCATCCATGTGGATTCCTAGAATTTCTCGAGTGCCAGGTTTCTTGCTAGCCCCATAATGGCTCTCTCAATCAAAATATCTCTTTCCTTGCTCTCATCTCTGTCTTTCTTCCATCTCGATTATCCTATTCCCTCAAGTTCTCCTCCCCCTTCCCTTCTTCCCTCCTCTTCTCCTTTCACTTTCCCTTCTCCCCCCCCCCCACCCAAATGCTTCCAATTTTGCCAGGCGAACTTGTCTATTTTCCCTTTCTAGGTGGATCTGTGTATGTTTTTCTTAGGATTCATCTTGTTTCTTAACTTCTCTAGGATCATGAACTATAGGCTCATAATCCTTTGCTTTACACCTAGAATCCACTTATGGGTGAGTACATACCATGTTCATCTTTCTGGGTCTGGGTTACCTCACCCAGGATGGTTTTTTTCTAGTTCCATTCATTTGCATACAAATTTCAAGATGTCATTATTTTTTTACCTCTGAGTAGTACTCCAATGTGTAAATGTGCCACATTTTCTTTATTCATTCTTAGGTTGAGGGGCATCTAGGTTGTTTCCAGGTTCTGGCTATTACAAATAATGCTGCTATGATTGCAGTAAAACAAGTGTCCTTGTATTATGATTGAGCATCTTGTGGATATATGCCCAAGAGTGGTACTGCTGGGTCCTGAGGTAGGTTGATTCCCAATTTTCTGAGAAACCACCATACTGATTTCCAAAGTGGTTGTGCAATTTTGCATTCCCACCAGCAATGGAGGAGTGTTCCCCTTACTCCACATCCTCTCCAGCATAAGCTATCATTGGTGTTTTTGATCTTAGACATTATGACAGGTGTAAGATGGTATCTCAGAGTCATTTTGATTTGTATTTCCCTGATTGCTAAGGATGTAGACCATTTGTTTAAGTGTCTTTTGGCCATTTGAGATTCTTCTGTTGTGAATTCTCTGTTTAGTTCTGTACTCCATTTTTAAATTGGATTGTTTGGAATTTTGATGTCTAATTTCTTGAGTTTTTTATATATTTTGGAGATCAGTCTTCTACCTGATGTAGGGTTGGTGAAGATGTTTTCCCATTCTACTAATAGGCTGCCTTTTTGTCTTATTGACTGTGTCTTTTGCTTTACAGAAGCTTCTCAGTTTCAAGAGGACCCATGTATTTATTGTTGCTCTCAGTGTCTGTGCTACAGGGGTTATATTTAGGAAGTGGTCTCCTGTGCCCATGCACTGAAGGCTACTTCCCTCTTTCTCTTCTATCAGGTTCAGTGTGGTCGGATTTATATTGGGTCTTTAATCCATTTGGACTTGAGTTTTGTATGTGGGGATAGAATTGGATCTATTTTCATTCTTCTACATGTTGACATCCAGTTATGCCAGCACCATTTGTTAAATATGCTTTCTTTTTTCCATTGTATAATTTTAGCTTCTTTGATTTGATTCCATTGGTCAATCTGTCTGTTTTTATGCCAATACCAAGCTGTTTTCATTACTGTAGTTCTATAATAGAGCTTTGATGTCAGGGATAGTGATGCCTCTAGAAGTTCCTTTATTGTACAGAGTTGTTTTGGCTATCTTGGGCTTTTTTGTTTTTCCATATGAAGTTGTATTTTTTAAGTTATTTTTCTGTTTTTCTTCTTTCTGTCACTTAAATCTCTCCCCAGTACACCCTTCTTCTCTTCAGCAAGTCTCTAAAATGTCCTTTCCTCTTTTGCTTGTCATGGTTTCCCAGAAGTAGGAGTTTTCATGAAGCTTCCTCCTGTGCTCCATGAGCATTGTGATTCAATTTTCTTTTTGAGATAACACACGCCTTTAAATCCAGCACTCGGGAGGTGGAGGCAGGCAGATCTCTGTGAGTTCGAGACCAGCCTGGTCTACAAGAGCTAGTTCCAGGACAGGCTCCAAAGCTACAGAGAAGCCCTGTCTCGAAAAACAAAACAAAACAAAAAATATATACTTTCTTACATATGTCTGTGTAAGAAGTAATCATGAAGAATCCTGTGTGCCCTTTACCCAGCTTTCCTCAATGTTGAAGAAGTATTAAAGTGTTTTAAAAAAAAACTATTGAAAACATACTAATTAGTTTAGTCACATAGACACAGTCAAGGTACACATTTGCACCATCATGATAGCTTGTATTGTACGTTTATATTCACCATCTCTTCTCCTCCCACCACCCCATGTTTAATCCTTCCTAATCCTCAATCTTTGTATATATACATATATATGTGAATGAAATGATGTGGCATGTAATTTTGACTGATTTAGTATGATTCTTTGGCGCTCTCTATGAAATTTATTGTGTATACCAACAGTTTGTTCTTTACTATTTTATTGTTTTGTTTTATATATATACAACAGCTTACCAATTCACCCATTGACTGATATCTGAGTTCTTTCCAATTTTTAGCCATCACTAATAAAGTTTTTATGAGTATTTATGCAGTTGTTTCTGTGTGGAAATAAGTTTGCTTTTAAGGTATGTCCAGGTGTGTGATTCCCAGTCATACGACAAATGTTTAATTTATTTTCTACATGTCATGTGTTTTATTGATTTGAATAAACACAACTAATTGAACATCATTAAGAGCATACTTACTCTTTAATATAACATGATTTTTGTGAAGCATGATCCTAATTAGTCTTACCAATAAAAGCCAGGAGTCAGATATTGGGTAAAAACCTGGAAGATCAAAGAACCAGGAACAGCCACCAGACCCTGTCTCTGCCATATCTTATCACTTCCTGGAATTAAAGGCCCATAAACCTCCCAAGTGCTAGAATTAAAGGCATGAGCCACCACTGTCCAGTTTTTATGGTTAACTAGTGGTAAGCTCTTCCCTCTGGTGTCTAGGCAAGTTTTATTTGTCAGAACACAAACAAAATATCACACGACATTTTTGCATAATGTATTAGTGATACTTTATTTTTTGAAGTTATAATTACCTCATTTTCATCCCGCTATCCCCTCTCATTCATTCCCCCTTGCTCTCTCTCAAATTCATGATCTCTTCTTTAATTATTGTTACAATACACATACACACAACACATATACACATATATATATTTATGTATAGTCCCAAATATACAGTAACAACCTTCTCAGTCTATATAATGTTACTTGTATGTAAATGATCTCAGGACTGACCATGTGATATTAGATTACCAAGTGGGAGGCCCTTTCTACATGTAAGCATGTAGTACCCTAGTCTATTCTGGACATGAAAGGGAAGTTATTATTTCCTAAAGAATATGTATATTTGGACCAGTGATGTATGAAAGATTCAGATTCCAAGTATTCACAGAATCATGAAACTTTATTGCTTTCATTTGGTTTTGATAAGGAGTCTGTTACCAAATACCTGACTAAAATCACCTTAACAGAGGAAGAACATATTTTTTTCTTACACTTAGATGTAGTATGATCCATCATGTCCAGAAAGATGTAGTAAAAGGAGTATGATATGGGTGGTTAGTTACACTGTCTTTACAATCAGTAAACATAGGTCAAGAAGTGATTATGGTCTATTCTTCGGCCTGTCCACTGTGAACCACTTCTACTTGCTAGGTCCCACCCCAAGGCCTGTCCCCAGATGGAGACGAAGTATTCAACACATGTGTGTACAGGGTACATTTCCTATTCAAACAAGATCTCACTTTGTAACCTAGAGTGGTTTTCAAACTCAAGGTAGGTAGATTCCTGCTTTAGTCACCTGAGTGCTGGAAGTATAGGTATGAACCACCACACCTGGCTTATCGTTTTATAATAGTTGGCCTAACTAATTTGTAGTGATATGTCACTGTGGTTTCCTAGTAGCTAATAGTGAACTGTTTTTAAATGCTGACCATACAGTTTCAGAGATGTTCTTTGTGATGGTCCTCCTAGGCTCGTATATTTGGATGCTTGGTCACCAGTTAGTGGAACTATTTGGGAAGAATTAGTAGGCGTGGTCCTGTTGAAGGAGGTATGTCATTGAGGGGGTGGATTTTTAGGTTTCAAAAGCTCACACCAGGCCCAATCTCGCTCACTCTCTCTCTCTCTGCCTGCAACTTTCAGATCAGATATAAGCTTCCAGCTCCAGCTCCATCACCATGTTTGCTTCCCTGACACAGTGTTGATGATAATGGATTAACCCTTTGAAACTGTAAGCAAGCCCCCAATTAAATGCTTCCTTTAAAAGTTGCCTTGATCATGGAGTCTCCTTACAGCAATAGAACAGTAACTAAAACACTCTTTATCCAGTATGTCTACTCTTATTTTTGAGAGCTTTATGTTTTTAAACATTAATGAAGTTTGAACTTTGTCAAATGATTTTTCTGCATTAATTCTTATGTTCATTTGACTTTTTTATCCTATTGAGAGACTAGACTAATGTTCAAATTAATTTAATTAATTTTCAAATGTTGAACTAGCCTGTTAGTAATGGATTAAACACTGCTCCGTTCTGTCAGATAATTTTAAAAGATATTAATGAATTCTAGTTGCTAAAATATTGTTTAGAGATTTTTGTGTCTGTATTCACTAGGAATATTTGTCTATAGTTTTATTTTTGCATATATTTGCTTTGTTATTAGAAAAATAAAAGCTTTACAAAAAGGAATGCTTATTTCTCTGCTTTTGTCATATATTGTATAAAATTAGATTAATTTTTCTGTAACCACTTACTAGAATCTTTCAGTAAAATCATGAGGGTATGGAAATTTCTTTTTGTTTTTGAAATTTAAAAGATATAATTTTATATCTCTAATAGATATTTGTTTATTAAATTATTGATATAATATTTGATGAGTTCTGATTAGTTATGCATTCCAATTTACTGCCTTGTTCTTCCTTTCTCCCTTTTTTTTATTTTATTTCCCTCCCTTCTTCCTCCTTCCATCCTCCTTGGCTCTCTCTGTTTCATCTTCCTCTCTCTCTCTCTTTCTCTCTCTCTCTTTCTCTTTCTCTCTCTCTCTTTCTCTGTGTGTGTGTATGTGTGTATGTGTGTGTGTGTGTGTGTGTGTGTCTCCCTCTAAGATAGGACCTTAATAGTCCATGCTGTCTTAGATCTTACTAGGTAGCCTAGGTTGGTGTATAAATCTTGACCATATTGCCTCAGCCTCACTAATGCTGGAAACAGCTTTATACTGCTCTCTGGCTGACTCTCTTTTTGTTGTTGTTAATATATTTTTGAGGTTTTTCATTTTTATTAATTGCTTTAAAAGAACTTTACTACTGTAATTTTTAATACCTATGTTTTAAATATAAAATTTCTCCTGTACTACACTTCCAGCCCCCTGTCTAATTGAGTTTGCTTTTCAGGTTTCATTTATAAAGCTTTCTACTCTTGTTTTTTTTTTTTATTTCTTTATTTCTGCTTGCTTTGAGTACATTTTGTTATACTTTTACTAGTTTCGCTTTCATTCTTGAGACAACATCTCCTTATGTAATCCAATTTGGTCTTGGATTTACCACATAGTCCAGGCTGGCTCCCAACTCTCTTTATTTCTGTTCAGCTTCCTCAATGCTAGAATTACAGGCATATACCACCATGGTCAGGATTCTCTTTTTTCCACCTCACTTTAAAATTAGTTCTTTAAGAGTTTTGTACAATGTTTTTCATTCATATTCTTTCCCTCCCCATCCTCGTCTAGATCCATCTCCCTTCCCTATCTGCTCAACTTTGTTTCTTCTTTTTAAAAAAAACCACCTAAAATACAACTTGTCCTTCCCATACATCCTTGGATGTATGGTCTTCCACTGGAGTGTGGCCTATGTACCAAGGGTAACATCTTGAAGGAGGAGGAAGAAGAGAAGTGGTCCAGTTTAAAGATGTATCTTCCCAACTCAAAAATCCATATTAAAGGTGTATCTTCCTGCCTCAAAGATCTATATTAAAAAAGGGTCATCCCACTTCAAATGATTTAATTAGGAAAAAATTCTTCAAAGGTGTGGCCAACCTGGGTTTCAGTTAATTAGAGATATAGTCAAGTTGAAAACCAAGAATATCCATCAAAATGGTCTATTAGTACCAGCTACTGGAGGAGAAAAGTAATCACCAGTTTCACCTAGCTGTAAACCCTATTTACCACAATAGCAGCACAACTGAAGATATGCTCACTGGTGCAATAGAGCACAAATGTTATGGGAGTAATCAAGCACTTTTGATTGTGCTTAAGTCCACTTTATACGATAGAACCCATTCCCAACTCTGTTAATAAAACCAAGAACCTGACACTAGATAGGTCATGGAGCTTAGGAAAAATATACTATTATTCTGATAAATGAACTGTGGCAATCTGAATGAATATGTCCCCCATTGACCCATAAGGAGTAGCATCATTGGAGATGTAGCCTTGCTTGGGGAAGTGTGTCACTGGAGGGTAGGCTTTGAGGCTGTAGAAGCTCAAGCCAGGACTAATAGTTCATTGTCTCTTCCTACTGTCTCCAGATCCAGATGTAGAATTTTCAGCTACCTTTCCAGCATCATGTCTGCCTACATGTTGCCATACTTGCTGCCATGATGATAATGGACTTAACCTCTGAACTGTAAACCAGTCCCAATAAAATGCTTTCCTCCATAAGAGTTCTCATGGCCATGGTGCCTCTTCACAGCAATAAAACCCTAATATATGGACACAAGAATAAAACAACTAGTAATGACTATTTTTATACCCATATATCTTATTGCTGTGAAAAGACACCATGACCATGGCCACTCTTATAAAAGAAAGGATTTAGTTGGGGTTTAATTACAGTTTCAAAGGTCCATTATTGTCATGGACATAGAGGCATGCTGGCAGAGACAGTGCTGGAGAAGGAGAAGAGAGCTCTACATACAGATCTGAAGGTAGTAGGAAGAGAGAATACTAGGCCTGACTTGAGCATTTGTAACCCCCAAGACCAGTCCCAGTGACACACTTCCTTCAACAAGACCACACTTACTCCAACAAGGCCACCCTTGTAATACCTTTCAGGTAGCACCACTCCCTAATGACTAAGCATTCAAATGCATGAGCTTACAAGGGCCATTCCTATTCAAACAAACACTCCGCTCCCTGACCCCCACAGACTTGTAGCCCTATCATAATGAAAAAATGCACTCAGTCCAACCTCAGAAGTTCTCATAGTTTATAACAGTCTCTGGTGCGGGAGAATTGTCTGTATTCTGTCAATCATGTTTTAAATAAATGCTGATTGGCCAGGCAGGAAGTATAGGTGGGCCAACCAGACAGGAAGTAAAGGTGGGGCAAAAGGAGAATGCTGGGAAAGAGGAAGCCCATTCCTCCGTAGTCCCGCCCAGACCACCAAAGAAGCAGGATGGGACCTGTCCTGCTGAAAAAGGTACTGAGCCATGTGGCTAACATAGATAAGGATAATAGATTAATATAAGCTACAAGAGCTAATAAGAAGCCTGAGCTAATGGGCCAATCAATTTATAACCTAACATAGACTCTCTGTGTGATTTTCTTTGGGACTTGCCGGCTGTGAGACTGGGAGGGACAGAAACCCCAACAAGCCAGCCCTCATGTTACAAGTCTCAATATTCTTTAAAAGTTCAGAGTCTCTTTAGATACTGATGCTAATCTCTTAACTGTAATCCCCTGTAAAATCAAAATCAAAAAGCAGATCACATACTTCCAACGTGCAACAGCACAGGATATACATTACCATTTCAAAATGGAGAAAAGGGAGCAAAATGAGGAAATACTGGACCAAAGCAAGACCAAAGATCTGCTGGACAAACTCCAAACTCTGCATTTCCATATCTAAAGTCAAAGAACTCTTCAGATCTCCAATTCCTTTCATCTTTATTGACTACAATACACTTCTTTCTCTTGGACTAGTTCCACTCCCTGTTGGCAGCTTTCTTTGGCAGGTATTCCATGATTCTAGCATCTCCAGTATCTTGGGGTCTTCAAGGCAATCCAGGTCTCACCTTCACAACTTCACACAAAGGCATCTCTGGGCCTCGATGCAGGGACACTCCCATCCACATGCCTCAGTGGCTTTCCTTAGTAGTGGAAAAAGATGCTATAACCCCCTTCTTGTATCCTTGACTCTAAGGCCACACCATGTGGCCAAAGTTAACAAGTTCTGCTGCTTGCTAGGGCTAGAACTTGGTCCACTCATTCAAATACATTTTTATCAGCTTTCTGTTTTCAACAGTTTCCTTCATTACTTAAACTTTTCTTTAATTCCTTTCCACAAATTGGAAGCTTAGGTGGGTGAAATCTTTCCCTGAGATCACCACTTCCTTTATTCCATTTAACATTAGGCTCAAACTTTTCATCTCCTTGAGCCCTGGACTTAGCTCCATGACACTTCCTGATGCTCCTTTTCTCTTCAAATTGTACATTTTGTATTTCTCTTGCTCAGCTTGCTCCTTTTCATTATAGATTTGCACAAGAGTGGCCACTAATAGCCAAATAACATCATCAATCCTAGGTTGCTTTGAAATCTCCTCTGACAACTTCATTAATCCAAAACTCTTCATTTAGCCTCAGGCAGACTTTCCAAAGAAGCGCAAAAAAACCCCAGTCACATTCTTTACCAAAATATCACAAGAATGATCTCTAGACCACTTGCTAATATTATCTCCTTTGAAACCTCTTCAGCTGGGTTTTCATAACCTACATTGCTCTCAGTACCACTGTCTTCCATGATCCTACTAGTATGGTCCATTAAGCCCAACTTAAAGCATTCTACTTCTTTCTTAATCCAAAGTCCCAAAGTCCAAATTCCTCCAAACAAAAGCATGGCCATTCCTATTATAGCAATACCCCAGTCCTGGTACCAACTTCTGCTTTAGTCAATGTTCTATTGCTGTGAAAAGGCACCATAACCACAGCAACTCTTTTTTTTTTTAACCACAGCAACTCATATAAAGGGAAGCATTTAACTGGGGCTGGCTCACAGTTTCTAAGGTTTAGTCCATTATCAGCATGGTAGGTAGTATGGCAACATGTAGGTAGACTTGATATTGGAGAAGGAGCTGAGAGTTCTACATCTGGATCTTCAGGCAACAGGAAGAAAGGGTGAGAGGGCCACTAAGCCTGGCTTTGGCTTCAGAAACTCCAAAGCCCACCCCCAGTGACACACTTCCTCCAGCAAAGCCACGTGTATTCCAACAAGGCCACACCTACTCCAACAAGGCCATACCTTCTAATCCTTCTCAAATAGCACCACTCCCTAAAGACCAAACAGTCAAATATATGAGCCTATGGGGGCCATCCCTATTCAAAACACCACACCACAGATCAGTGCATCTCTCATTACTCATCAGAGAAGAACCTTCTTGCAGTAGATGGTAAGTAACATAGTGACCCACAACTAGACAATGTGCAAAGAGTAAGAAGCTTTGGAGTACTAGGCCCTAAATGGGATGTCTATACCACACCCCCTTCACAAGGATCAGGGTTCTATGCAGAAGAGAAGGGGGAAAGACTGCAAAAACCAAAGGTAGTGGGTCAAGATCAAGGAAACTGCATGATCAACAACAAGGCTGATACACATATGAACTCTCAGAGACTATGACAGCATGAACAAGATCCATACAGGTTCAAGCCAGACAAATTTCCTGTGGGGCTAATGAGCATAACATCCCACTACTAGCCAAGAAGCTATTTGCAATTGATAGCTTTCACAAAAGGAAAATCGATTTTCATCATTGAAGTGACACTGGGTATGTTAACCAAATTTCAGAGCAAGCCCCAGGTTCAGGAGTGGTTGGCAAACATAAATCAGACTACATGTTTGTTTGTTTGTACTTCTTTTTGTTGTTGTGATTTCATTTTTTTAAAAATCACAAAAGAACATGAAGTTAGGTGGGTGGAGAGGTGAGAGGAATGTGTGAAGCATTGAGGGAGGGAAAACAATATTACCAAAATTTTTGAAATTATCAAAAATAAATAAAAAACATTAAAAATTGGCCCAATTGCTGGGCAGTGGTGGCACACACCTTTAATCCCAGCACTCAGGAGGAAGAGGCAGGCAAAATCTGAGTTTGATGCCACTCTGGTATACAGAGTGCATTCCAGACCAGCCAGGACTGTTACATAGAAAAGCTCTGTCTCATAAAAAAAAGCGGGGGGGGGGGTCCAAGAAAGAGAAATCACAATAGCAGATGTGAACACGGAAGTGGAGGAGCTGGAACTTTAATATATTGTCGATGTGAGTGAAAGTCATTGCATCCACTTCGGGGAAGCATTTGGTAAAATGTTCTAAAATAAGCCTATGCCATGATGTAGTAATTACACTTCTAATAGATTTCCAAGAAAAATGAGGTACATTGCTCTCATGCAAATAAATAACCATCTACCTATGTTCATGCAGGCAACATTAATTAAATGTGGCAGGACACACACACACACACAATGGAAATTTGAGGGGAACTTGGGAAGAAGGGGAGGGTTCAGTGGGGGGAAGGGGATACAATATAATAATGTAGTGACTGTCTATAGTCAACTAACATTTTATCTGTATGAAATGGTGAAAGAATAAAGGCATTTTTAAAAGAAATGAATGCATATATAAAATTACACATTCAAGAATTATTTCTGTTGCTCTACTCATAAGAGTCTCAAACTGAAAAAAAAGAAAATTCCATTAACACATTAACAGTAATGGGACAAACATTAAAGTCACATGGTAGACTGTTATAGAATATTTGTTTAACTAGGCAAAGATGTGTCACATTTTGTTTATGCTGAAGAATATTACTTTAACTATGTAAAGGTGTGTTGCTTTTATTTATGCCGCATTTGTTTAACCATGTAAGGATGTGTGCTTAATGATATAAAGATGAGTTGCATATATACTGGGTCTTGAGAAAGGTTTTTTTCCTAATTTTCTGAGAAATCACCACACTAACATCCAAAGGGGCTGTACCAGCTTGCATTCCCACCAGTAATGTAGAAGTGTTCCCTTTTCCCCATAACCTCTCCAGCATAAGTTGTCATCAGTGTTTTGACCACCGTGCCACAAGGACATGTGCTCAACTATGTTCATAGCAGCTTTGTTTGTCATAGCCAGAACCTGGAAACAACCTAAATGCCCCTCAACTGAAGAATGGATAAAGAAAATGTGGTACATTTACACAATGGAGTACTACACAGCAGAAAAAATAACGACATCTTGAATTTTGCAGAAAAATGGATGGTGCTAGAAAACATTATTTTGAGTGAGGTAACCCAGACACAGACAGACAATTACCACATGTACTCACTCATAGGTGATTATTAAACATAAAGCAAAGAAAACCAGCCCACAAATCACAATCCCAGAGAACCTAGACAACAATTCGGACACTAAGAGAGACTTACATAGATCTAATATACATAGGAAATAGAAAAAGACAAGATCTCCTGAATAAATTGGTAGCATGGGGACCTTGGTGGAGGTTTGAAGGAGGAGGGGAGAGGCAGGGAGGGGAGCAGAGAAAAATGTAGAGCTCAATAAAAATCAATAAAAAATAAAAATAAAGATGTGTTGCATCTGTTTCACCTTGTCTAACAAAGGCATCTGATTGGTCTAATAGAGAGCTGAATGCCCAATAGCTAGGAAGGAGAAAGGATAGGCTGGGTTGTTTAGCAGAGAACAAATAGGATGAGAAATCTAGGCTTAGGAGGAAGGATGAGAGAAGGAGGAGGAGAGCATAAGGGACATATTCAGGACAAGAAACCAGGCAGATGCCAGCCAGCCAGACAAAAAGAAGCAGTGAAAGTAAGATATACAGAAGTAAGAACAGTAATAAGACCCAAGGTAAAAGGGAGATAATGAGAAACAGGTTAATTTAAGTTTAAAGAGCTAGCCAGAAACATGGCTAAGCTACTCCAAGCATTTAAAACTTAATAATAAGTCTCTGTGCCATGATTTAGGAACTGGCAGCAGTCGGTGAGCAAGCAAGTCTCCTGCGGCCAGACCACTCCACCACCATCCCCAGCTGCATTCGAGGGCCCTGGAGGTGCACCCTCACCTGCACCAACTGAAGGAAGAGGAGCATCAGAGGGCCCCAGAGGCACAGCCCCAACTGCACCTAGTGGAAGATGATTTGGGAGTTGGTTGGTGGTCCAAAAGAAAAAGCCTGCTACAATAGACTGTTACCCAGAATTTTTAAAACATGATTGAATTGCACTGAAATGGAGAAAACTATGAAAAACTATTTAATAAATATAATTTAGAAAATTTGGAAAAATTCTTTGAAAAACGTTACTCACTAATAATGGTATTAGAAGAAATGGGAAATATTTTTAATCTTTTATATTAAGTAATTCTGTTATTAAAATGCTTTCCACAAAAAATTTCCAGCCCCAGATGGTTTTGTACATAAATTCAATTTATGTTGACCTCTATGGGTATTCATATGATGAAGGAACTATCCTTTTAAAACAAAGCCAGAGGAGGATGTAACATTTCTCAATTCACATTATGAAGTCAGTATTATCCTAATATTCTAAGCAGATGAAGATATTATACAAGAAGTTCTCAACCTTCCTAATGGTGCAACCATAAAATATTTCATTGCTACTTCATAACTGTAATTTTGCTATTGTTATTAATTGTAATGTAATCTGAATATCAGATATGTAACACCTTCAGAGGGTCAAAACCCACAGAGTGAGAACCACAAGCATAGAGATACATGCAAGTTAATTCCAGAATTTGGAAGGCTGAGGTAGGAAAATAGTGAGTTTGAGGTCAGTTTGGACTAAATAGGACCCTACTTCAAAAAGCAGCAATAACAAAAAGATAATGTAATAAAATATTAAATCATTATATATTAAGTCTTAAAATTTTTTTCATCTAGCAATAGAGCAAAGAATTCAAACTAATAATAAGTCTCTGTGTCATGATTTGGGAGCTGGTTGGTGGCCCAAAAAAAAACCCGGTACTGTAGACCAGGGAGTGGTCTTCCATGCTCCAGTTGATGGTCCTACACCCAAGCACAAGCACATATGCAAAGCTCTAATTGAAATCAGTGGGTTATCAAGACAAAAAAAAAGAGGATGTGAAACTGGGAGTGGGATGTGGGGAGGCCTTGGAGAAGTTTAAGGGTTAACAATATATATGAAGTTAATAATATGTATGCATATATACATATATATATATGATGACAAAGTGGGGTGTCTTAGTTTCTATTCAATTGCTGTAACAAAGCACCATGACCAAATCAATTCTTTTTTTTTAACTGATATAACTTTATTAAAATTTTGTCTTGTGCATAATAACTGGCCACAAGCACGTTGCCATGGAGATTGGGCAATAGAGAATACACGTCTTAATGCAAAGATTAAACCAGAGGTGCACCCGTTGTTGTGCAAAAGAATCAGCATTTGCCTTCATGTTTGAAGCCAAGTTTTCCAAAACCTCTTTCCCTGAAAGGCTCCTTGGCTCACAGCATCTGCAGAGAGGAGCAGACAGGCCAGGCTGGTCAGAAGCAGAACGGTGCCTGCTGCCTTCATTCTGTTGAGGACTTCAGGGTCTGAGAAGACAAATGCTGATGGAGTTTACACTCTGGATGATGCTCTCCGGCTGTATTTATAAGTGAATCTATACGTGCGAATCCAAGTACCTATACATTGTCACTCAGCCACAACCTCCACCCCTATTATGCAATAGATTTCTCTAAAGAATAGACACTAGATACCAAAGAAACCTATTTCAGGTCCTTTCCAGTCAAGAACAATAATTAAACATGATGTTTAGGCATAATGAAGTATATTGTAAATAGCACACCCAACGTTTCTCCTGTGCACTGCACGGTGATAATTGCAATCAAATCCTTACCTTGCAATTTATATACTTCGGACTTGTCTGTAACAGAAACTCAGGGCCACAAAGCTAATAACTGCAACCTGGAATAGAGTCTGAAGAATTTGTGTATAATATTAATAGGGTTTGGCAACATAACTATGAGGGAATGAAAACGTTGATGTGAGGGTTTTTGAGGTCAAGGAATTTATTAAATACAAGAAGAATACAACTTGAATGGTCATCAGTACAAATGCTAGACATTGGAGGTGGATAGGATTTACAAGGCTACTTCTTTCAGTTCCTTGGTTTTAGGCAGTGTCTGCATTATGATTGCTATTTTTTAATCAAATAAGTATTTAATGTCAGTTTTAGGCATTAGACATATATGACATCCATTGTTGCCTTTCTTTTTCTTTCTCAAACACACTACACACTCTTTACTTTAACTCCTTTGCTTTTATTGTTCTACCAGAAATATTTCTGGACTAGAAACTTGATTCTGATTTTTGTATTTTATAAGCAATATAATAAAGTATTGTTATGACGTTCACCTAATCATAAGTGGAGTAAGGATGACAATAGACATTCCAAAGTGGATGGGGAAAACACCCCAAGATCTCATGCAACTGAGGAATGCTAAGAGCAGAACTAGTCTTCCCAAGGGAAAAGAACACCAACTAGTTATCCAGTACTAAGTGGTCAGGCTTGAAAACATACGTACAAGAAGTATTATACAGACTGAGCAGGTTAGAGTTAGGAATATGAAGCATATATATGCTTTTATGCATGCAGTAACAATTAATGAACCACATTGTCATGAATTTGAAAGAGAGCAAGACTGTATATATGGGAGGGCTTTGAGGGAGGAAAAGGAAGGGAGAAATGACTTAATTATCTTATAATCTCAAAAATAAAAGAAAAAAGAATATAGGTACAGATATTACCTTCATAAGAAGAGTTCCCTGACTATTCACAAAACTCTCATCTTAAATAAAATTGATGTTTTCTATTGTAGTCAACATACCTTTAAAGGTCTAAAAACAGCATTTTGTTGAATTTTTCATTACAGGCTTGCCAATAACCAAGCAGACATTTACAAGTTTAGGGTCATCCAAGCTTGGTTATAAGTCATTACATTCTTCTTCCTGTGTCTGCACAACTATGCAATGTCTTGCAGGTACATGCATACAGAAAGCAACTTGCAAACAGAAAACAATAAAAATGCCTTTTCTGCCTTCCAAAACAATAACTAGCCACTGATAAGTTCATATTTATTTAAATGTCAAAAATAAAGCAACACAGAAACATCTTTATAGAACTATGGATTCAAGGAAATTACTGCACTCTGGAAATTTAAAAATGAGAGAAAGACGCTCGCATGTAATTAAAAAAAACAATTAAAACTATATATAGACCAGTAAGGGAACATCGAAAAGAGAATAGAAAATATTGGAAATAGTGTCTAGAAGTTTTGGCCAAGAGTTAGTGATGACTGAATTCTTGGCCTTGGGAGTTATTAGAAGAACTTGAGACACATAAACAAATACCCAGTTGTCTGAGAATAGGAACTAATATGAGAAAATAATTAAAAATTAAAGTGTAACTTTGTAGATTTTTTTTTGGTCCTGGGAGTTTGTTTCCAGGGAAATGCACAGGCTGGTCAAATGCTCCTCCACCAAGCTCCATCACTGATGAAGGTGTAGTATTGGTAAGGAGGGTAATTAAGGGTTAGATTTAAACACAGAGAAAGACCTGACGGTAAAAAGTATTCTTGGCTATTTTATGTTTCTTTTTGCCTCTGGAGTCCATTAAATTCACTGTTAATATCATATGGCACACTACCCTTTTTTGGAAGTATATTTTATACATTGGATCTCTCAATTATCCTTGTATCTGCTTAGCAGGCTTCATTCTTCGTATGAATTTTCAAGCAGATAGGGTAATTCACTTAATAATTCTGTCTATAAATTACATTATATGGGCCTTTTCTGCCCACTTTATAGAAGTGATATTTTTGGTTTTTTTTTAATATTATTTTATTTTTCATTCAAAAAATTTACACTTCCTCCCCTTCTCCCAGTCCCCTCCCACTCCCCCACTAACCCTCCTCCCTCCCCCTGCTTCCTTAAGAGGGGGCAGGGTACCTTGCCCTGTGGGAAGCGCAAGGCCCTCCCCCCTCCATCCTGGCCTAGGAAGGTGTGCATCCATATAGACTAGATTC
>PVIU01029746.1:0-17115 GCA_004026605.1 Ondatra zibethicus | reverse complement strand
GACTGCTTTGCCTTTATTGGCAGTTTGTCAGTCACTTTCTTCTGTGTCCTGAAGAATGTCTGGCAGTTTCTTCTGTGAAGCAGGAACACTGAAGGACCATTTTGTCTTTTGCAAAGTTTAGCAGTCAGTTTTCTTTGGTTCCTGAATGTCCGGTTCATACAACATACCATCAAGAAGTCCTGGCAAAAGCAGTTTCTTGTCCAAACGGCTAGTCTTGTCATATTGAAGGCATGTTCCATAACAACTTTCTTCAAGAGCTATCAACCTCTTGAAGTTGATTGGTGCTACCTGAAACAGATATGTCTCATTGTCAAGAAAAGTCTAAGTTCTTAAAACATTTTAAAGGCCATATTCTGTAGGTCTTTGAAGGTTATCTGTCTAACTGAAATATATCTCTGTATTTCTAGAAAACCTAACTAACCTGATTAAAAGATTGGTTATTACAGATGACTATCTATTAATATATATTTAATTATACATCACATTTTAAAATGAACTGCACAAACATAATACCTTAAACAAGAGCAGAAATATATATACACAATATAACAAAATTGACCTTTAATTTGTATCAATAGACCAAGATCTATACCAGCTCAAAGTATTTGTCTCTATATCATATCCCCCTTATTTTTTAGAAATACCTTGATTGTGACCATTAACCATTTATAATCAACCCCTTTTGAATGAAACAAACATTTATAAACAATAATTTGGGGAGTTTGGGTGTAGTTTTCTCTAAACTGCTTCCTGCTGTTTGTAGGGCAAAGTAATTTTAAGGCTCATGGAGACCTTTTAGGAGATCTTGTTCCATCAAATTACATTAGCCTGGAAGGAATCCACAGGTTTTCATCTTCTGTGGAGACAAAAGGAAAACATATTTTCCACAGTAATATATTCTTAGACTCAAATTTTGAAGTAAAGATAACTTTAAAATATATGTGTCGGTTTAGCTTAGCAGCCTGGACAACAAAATGTCTCTCTGTACTTAACTCATTCATAGTCAAAAATTTAATGAAAGCAAAATAATATACATAATCGAGTCTGTGCATTTTGCATCTTTATGTGAGCTTTAATCTTTTTACTCTATTATTTTTAATATTTAATTATCTTTACTCCTTTAGTCTATGATTTTTTTGTACTCTTTACTCTTTCTCTCTCTTAACCCAATGTACATTTATCCAACACTGTGACATATTCAGAGGATGTTTTCATCTAAATCTGTCTTATTGTGTATCAATAATCATTTTCTCACCAGGAGCACCATTTTTAATGCTAAGTGGGCTTTTCTAGGACCAACTTCATGACCCTGCCTGTTTGTTCCACCCAGTCCAACATTCCAGCAGCATGTTCACTGCCTCTGTGAGACATGCTCACTTCCCCAGGTCCAGGGATGCAGTGGGTCTATGTAGACATTAAGCAGTTTGTAACACACTGCTCACAGACCCCATTTAAGTGCTCCTTAAGCACACCTGCACAAACGAGGAAGCCAGGTCTTAAAGGGGTCACACAGATTTGCTGCTAATCCTGAGTCAGAAAGCTGTCTCAAAGAAGCTGTTCCTCTCTCTGCTTGCTGCCAGCCAAAAAAAAAAAAAAAGCCTATCTGAAAAAAGTGCAGCTACCAAGAAGCTCCAATAAACTTCTGCTTCTGTTGGTCTAAAAGCCCCCCTCTTTTTAAAGCTTTTTTAGATCTTATGTGGACCCATGCCAGACAATGGCATGCCCTTTTGTAAACAGAGACTGCTTGTTAGTTTCTTGGCTGCCCAGACCCAAATAATCACACAGAAACAATATTAATTAGGACATTGTTTGATCAAGGGCTCAGGAATATACCTAGTAAACTCTTAAGTCTTAAATTAACCCATTTCTATTAATATGTGTACCACCACTAGTTTGTGGCTTACCAGGTAAGGTTCTGGGTGACTTTCTCCTTAGGCAGGTACACTGGTGGTGACATATTTCTCTGGCTATTGTTGATTTTGTTTTTATGCTGGTCTCTAGGCATCTGGATTTGGGGTGATTATAGGTCTAGTTCCAAATTTATGTTTTTGTCTTTGTTAGATTGGTGTTTTATTTCTTGGTTTCTGTTTCCTCTCAGGTCTTATTGTAGTACAAATTATAATTGGTCTCAAAAAAAAAAAAAACCCAGAGTCAGATATTAGGTGGTGAAAGCTGAAAGATTAGAGAAGGAAAGCAGCCATTCATTACTTCTTGCCTCTTCAAAATCCTCAGGCCAAATGGTATATCCTATCTCTACAAGTCTTGAGACTGAATGTCTTGAGATCCTGACTCCTCCTGCCTTATATTCTTCTTTATATCCAGTCATATCCCTTTCTTTTTCTACCTCCCTAGTGTTGGGATTATCGGTGTGTGACTCCCAAGTACCGGCATTAATGACACGAGCCACCACTGCCAGGAACTTTTTCTCTTGAGACTGGATCAGTCTAATGTAGCCCAGGCTGGCCTTGAACTTACGGAGATCTAGCTGCCTTTGCCTCCCAAGTGCTGTAATTAAAGGTGTGCGCCAAAACTTCCTGGCGTCTATGGCTAAGTACTGGCTTACCCCACACTCTTATTCTCAGGCAAGCTTTATTCATTATAGTAAAAACACAATATTCTGCCTTGTGTGAACTGCGGTTGAGGCTGGTGTGGTCTCTTGTCTAGCAGGTGATCTTTGCCTGAGTGCTGGAATTCTAACAACCTGCCCAGACTCTGATCTAACATAGAGTCTCACCTTGTTTGGAGGCTGTAATTTTGGGGACTGGATGTGGTCTCTACTCCAGTAGGGAGTCTCTGGCCTATCATTATCATATATATGATTTACATTTGGAATATGGTTTTCTTTTTTTTCGTATTCTTTTATTTTTTTCCGTTCAAAAACATAATTAAATAAATAAAATTTTTACATTTCTTCCCCTTCTCACGGTCCTCTCCGACTACCCCCCACTCTTCCTCCCTCCCCATTCTTCCTTAAAAGAGGGCATGGTGCCCTGCCCTGTTGAAAGTCCAAGGCCCACCCCACACCCTCCCGGTTTAGGAAGGTGTGCATCCAAAAAGACTCAGTTCCCAAAAAGATAATACATGCAGAAGAGATAGGTCCTGGTGTCATTGCTGATGGCTTCTCATCCGACCCCATTGGCCGCCACATTCAGAGAGTCTGGTTTGATCATATGCTCATTCAGTCCCAGTCCAGATGGATTGGTGCGCTCCCATTAGTTCAGGCACACTGTCTCAGTAGGTGGACCAGCCCCTCGCGGTCCTAACTTCCTTACTCATCTTCTCCCACCTTCTGCTGTTCAACTTCACCTTGGGAGCTCAGTCCATTGCTCTGGTGTGAATGTGGGTCTCTGTCTCTATCTCCATCCATCGGTTGAAATTTCTATAATGGTCATCAAGATATTCATCAATGTGACTATGGGACAAGGCTAGTTTGGGCACCCTCTCCTCTGCCCCCTGAATACCTAGCTGGGGACATGCCCATGGACACCTGGGATCCCCACCAGGACCAAGTATCTTGCCAACCCTAAAATGACTCCCTTAATGTAGATATCTTATTCCATGCTCCAATGTCCACCTTTCCTCCATCTTCACCCTCCCACTCCCCCAAGCTCTCCCCAGTCTTTCTCCCTTCTCCTTCCCCCTGTCCCCTTCCCCTACTCCCCTACCCCCCACCTCTATCCCTGCCCCGGGCTTCCAACTTTTGCCTGATGATCTTGTTTACTTCCAACTTCTAGGAGGATCTGTATATGCCTTCTTTGGGTTCACCTTGCAATTCGGCTCCTCTGGGCTTGTAAGCTAAGTGCTTAGTGTCCTTTATTTTATGGCTACAGTCCACTAATGAGTGAGTACATACCATAATCATCTTTCTGGGTTTGGGTTACCTCACTCAGGATACCGTTTTCTATTTCCATCCATTTGCATGCAAAATTCAAGATGTCATCGTTTTTTACCGCTGAGTAGTATTCTAATGAGTATATAATCCACACTTTCTTGATCCATTCTTCCATTGAGAGGCACCTAGGTTGTTTTCAGGTTCGGGCTATTACAAACAATGCAGCTATGAACATAGTTGCACAAATGCTTTTGTAGTATGATTGGGCATCCCTTGGGTATATTCCCAAGAGTGGTATTGCTGGATCCTGAGGTAGGTTGATTCCAAATTTCCTGAGAAACCGCCACACTGATTTCCAAAGTGGTTGCACAAGTTTGCATTCCCACCAGCAATGGATGAGAGTTCCCCTTACTCCACATCCTCTCCAGCATAGGCAATCGTTGGTGTTTTTGATTTTGGCCATTCTGACAGGTGTAAGAAGGTATCTCAAAGTTGTTTTGATTTGCATTTCCCTGATTGCTAAGGAAGTTGAACATGACCTTAAGTATCTTATGGCCATTCGAACTTCATCTGTTGAGAGTTCTCTATTCAGATACTTACCCCATTTTTTAATTGGGGTATTAAGAATTTTAATGTCTAGTTTCTTAAGTCCTTTGTATATTTTGGAGATCAGACTTTTGTCTGATGTGGGGTCAGCGAAGATCTTTTCCCATTCAGTAGGTTGCCTTTTTGTCTTTATGACTGTGTCTTTTGCTTTAGAGAAGCTTCTCAGTTTCAGGAGGTCCCATTTATTAATTGTTGCTCTTATTTTCTGTGCCCTTGGGGTTTTACACAAGAACTGGTCTCCAGTGCCCACGTGCTGCAGGCTACTTCCCACTTTTTCTTCTATCAGGTTCAGTGTGGTTAGATTTATGTTGAGGTCTTTAATCCATTTGGACTTGAGTTTTGTGCGGGGTGACAGATAAGGGTCTAATTTCATTCTACTACATGTTGACATCCAGTTATGCTAGCAACATTTGTTGAAGATGCTTTCATTCTTCCATTGTATAATTTTAGCCTCTTTGTCAAATATGAGGTGTTCATATGTTTGTGGATTAATATCTGGGTCTTCGATTCGATTCCATTGGTCAACGTCTCTGATTTTTATGCCAATACCAAACTGTTTTCATTACTGTAGCTCTGTAATACAGTTTGAAATCAGGGATGGTAATGCCTCCGGCAATTCCTTTGTTGTATAGGATTGTTTTGGCTATCCTGGGCTTTTTGTTTTTCCATATAAAGTTAGTTATTGTTCTCTCAAGGTCTATGAAGAATTTTGTTGGGATATTAATGGGGATTGCATTGAATCTATAGATTGCCTCTGGTAGAATTGCCATTTTTACTATATTGATCCTTCCAATCCAGGAACATGGGATATCCTTCCATTTTCTGGGATCCTCTTCAATGTCTTTCTTCAAGGTTGAAGTTCTTGTCAAATAAATCTTTCAATTCCTTGGTTAGTGTTACTCCAAGATACTTAATGCTATTTGTGGCTATTGTGAAAGGTGATGATTCTCTGATTTCCCTCTCGGTTTCTTTATGCTTTGTGTATAGAAGGGCTACTGAGTTTTTTGAGCTGATTTTGTATCCTGCCACTTCACTGCAGGTATTTATCAGCTGTAGAAGTTCTTTGGTAGAGCTTTTGGGGTCACTTATGTACACTATCAAGTCTTCTGCAAATAACAAAAGTTTGACTTCTTCTTTTCCAATTTGAATCCCCATGATCTCCTTACTTTGTTTTATACCTATTGCTAGGACTTCAAGCACTATATTAAAGAGGTATTGCGACAGTGGACAGCCTTGTCTTGTTCCTGATTTTAGTGGAATCTCTTTGAGCTTCTCTCTGTTTAATTTCATGTTAGCTGTCGGTTTGATATATATTGCTTTTATTATACTTAGATATGATCCTTGTATCCCTAATCTCTCCAAGACCTTTATCATAAAGGGGTGCTGAATTTTGTCAAATGCTTTTTCAGCATGTAATAAAATGATCATATGTTTTTTCTTTCAGTTTATTTATATGATGGATTACATTGATAGATTTTCGTATGTTGAACCAGCCCTGCATCTCTGGGATGTAGCCTACTTGATCATAATGGATGATTTTTTTTAATGTGTTCTTGGATTCAGTTTGCCAGCACTTTATTGAGAATTTTTGCATCAATGTTCATAAGTGAGATTGGTCTATAATCCTCTTTCTTGGTTGCATCCCTGTGTGGTTTTGGTATCAGGGTAATTGTAGCTTCATAAAATGAGTTTGGCAATGACCCTTCTGTTTCTATTATGTGAAACACCTTAAGGAGTATAGGTATTAGCTCTTCTTGGAAGTTCTGGTAGAATTCTGAATTAAAACCATCTGGTCCTTGGCTTTTTTTGGTTGGGAGGTTTTTGATGACAGCTTCTATTTCCTCGCGACTCATAGGTCTATTTAAACTGTTCACCTGGTCTTGATCTAATTTTGCTATGTGGTATTTATCTAAAAAAAACTGTCCATTTCTTTTACATTTTCCAATTTTGTGGCATACAGGCTTTCATAGTAAGACCTAATGATTCTTTGAATTTCCTCAGTGTCTGTTGTTATGTCCCCCTTTTCATTTCTGATCTTGTTAATTTGAGTGTTCTTTCTCTGCCTTTTGATTAGTTTGGATAAGGGTTTGTTGATTTTGTTGATTTTCTCAAGGAACCAGCTCTTTGTTTCATTGATTCTTGGGATTGTTTTCTGTGTCTCTATTTTGTTGATTTCAGCCCTCAGTTTGGTTATTTCCAGTCTTCTACTCCTCCTGGGTGAGTCTGCTTCTTTTTTTTCCAGAGCTTTCAGGTGTGCTGTTAAGTCACTAATGTGTGCTTTCTCCGTTTTCTTTATGTGGGCACTAAGTGCTATGAACTTTCCTCTTAACACTGCTTTCATAGTGTCCCATGGGTTCGTATATGTTGTTTCTTTATTTTCATTGAATTCAAGGAAGACTTTAATTTCTTTATTTCTTCCTTGACCCAGGAGTGGTTCATTAGTTGACTGTTCAGTTTCCATGAGTTTGCAGGCTTTTTGTTGGTGGAATTGTTGTTACATTCTAACTTTAATCCATGGTGATCCGACAAGACACAGGTGGTTACTCCAACTTTTTTGTATCTGTGGATGTTTGCTTTGTTACCAAGTATATGATCAAGTTTTGAGAAGGTTCCATGAGATGCTGAGAAGAAGGTATATTCTTTCCTGTTTGGGTGGAATGTTCTATAGCTGTCTATTAAGTCCATTTGATTCATTACATCTGTTAGTTCTCTTATTTCTTTGTCAAGTTTCTGTCTGCCCTGTCCATTGGTGAGAGACGAGTGTTGAAATCTCCTACAATTAGTGTGTGGGATTTGATGTGTGCTTTGAGTTCTAGTAATTTTTTTTACATATGTGGGTGCTTTTATATTAGGGGCATAGATATTCAGGGTTGAGACTTCATCTTGATGAATCTTTCCTGTTATGAGTATGAAGTGTCCATCTCCATCTCTTTTGATTGATTTTAGCTTGAAGTCGATTTTGTTAGATATTAGTATAGCCACACCTGCTTGTTTCTTAGGGCCGTTTGATTGAAAAACCTTTTCCCAACCCTTTACTCTGAGATGTCTGTCTTTGTGGTTTTGGTGTGTTTCTTGTAAACAGCAGAATGTTGGATCTTGTTTTTGTATCCATTCTCTTAACCTGCGTCTTTTTATAGGTGAGTTGAGTCTGTTGATATTAAGCGTTATTAATGACCAGTGGTTGTTCATATCAGTTAATTTCTTTTTTGTGGTAGGGTTTGTGTGTCTCCCTTCTTTGAGTTGAGTTGGTGTAGGGTTGTCAGATGTCTGCGTTATTATGAGTGTTGTTTGCTTCCTTTAGTTGTGGTTTACCTTCTAGTACTTTCTGTAAGGCTGGGTTTGTGGTTACATATTGCTTAAATTTGTTTTTATACTGGAATATCTTGTTTTCCCCATCGATGGTGAAAGAAAGCTTTTCTGTGTATAGTAGTCTGGGCTTGCATCCATGGTCTCTTAGTTTCTGCAGCACATCTATCCAAGACCTTCTGGCTTTCATGGTTTCCATAGAGAAGGCAGGTGTAATTCTGATAGGTTTACCCTTATATGTTACTTGACCTTTTCCTTTGTGGCTCTTAATATTCTTTCTTTTTTTCTGTACGTTTTGTGTTTTGATTATTATATGGCTAGGGGATGATTTTTTTATATCCAGCCTATTTGGTGTTCTGTATGCTTCTTGAACCTTCATAGGAATATCCTTCTTTAGGTTTGAAAAGTTTTCTTCAATAATTTTGTTGAATATATTTTCTGGGCCTTTGGGGTGGCATTCTTCTCCTTCTTCTATCCCTATTATTCTTAGGTTTGGTCTTTTCATGGTGTCCCAGATTTCCTGCATGTTTTGTGTTGCAAATTTTCGGATTTGTTGCTTTCTTCTATCACTGAGTTTATTTTCTCTCTCGTATCTTCTGCATCTGAGCTTCTTTCTTCTATATCTTGTTTCTGTTGGTTATACTTGTCTGTGTGGTTCCCGTTCGTGTATCCAGATTTTCCATTTCCCGCCATCTCTTGGTTTGTGTTTTCTTCATTGCCTCCATTTCAGTTTTCAAGTTTTGAACTGTTTCTGTTACCTGTTTGATTGCTTTTTCTTGGTTTTCTAGGGTAACTTTGAGGAATTTATTCATTTCTTCTAACTTTTTGTTAGTTTTCTCATCCCTTACTTAAAGGAGTTTTTCACCTCTTCTTTAAAGTTCTCTATAACTTTCATAAAGTTACGTTTAAAGTCAATTTCTTCTCCTTCTTCTGGGATAGGTTGCTCGGGTTTTCCTGTTCCATAATCGCTGGATTCTGGTGTTATCATGTTGCTTTTCAGGTTGTTGGGTGAGTTCTTTGATTGGCGCCTGCCCATCTCTTCCTTCAAATGTGTTAGGGAGAGTCTTGGTGGCTTGGTCCCTCTTTCCGGGTGTATCCGTCGGGTTCTGGATGAATCTGCTGAAGCTGGTTGGGCTCCTTCCTCGCCCAGGGATTCCCAATCCCTAGGAAGGGCTTACTGAGAGTTGTCAGCTCTGCTCTGCTTTGCTCCGTGGGACAAGGGGGGCCCTCTAGCAGTGGGCTCATTCTTCCACCAAAGCCTCAGCCCAGATAGGCTGAGTTCGGGTGCAGTTAGGACAACGCAGATGAAAAGGGATGCCCGGGGGCAAGCAGGGTTGGGATAAGCAGCAAAGCCAGTAGAGGGGGGCCCTAAGTGGCCAGAAAGCCTCGGGGACGGGCTGGGACCCACTTTCCAGGGTCCAGATGAATCTGCCGAAGCTGGTTGGGCTCCTTCCTCACCCAGGGATTCCCAGTCCCCAGGGCAGGCTTACTGAGAGTTGCCCACTCTGCTCTGTTCGGCTCCGTGAGACAAGGGCTGGAATATGGTTTTCTACTTAAAAACTTATAAAACATTTTAACAGATGAGTTGGAAAAATTGTAAGAATAGACAACATAATATACAAATTAATATAGTAGAGTGAGATTGTCATATGCCTGCCATGTTCAAAATATAATCTTATTTTTGTTTACGTTTTCCTTTAATTCAGCATTTTTGTCAAATTTTGAAATATATATGAAATATTAACTTTTATTTTATTGTATCTTGCTATAATGAGGATATATTTGTTATTTAAAGTGAGAGGTCAGATTTCCATTTCCAAGGTTAAATAAAAACTGTATAGAAGTTTAAAAGAACAATGTTCAGTACAGGTTATAAGCCAAGGACTTCCTATGCTCACAAGATGTGTTATTGTATACAAAATGGGAAAGTTACACACATAGTTTTAATCTTGGAAGACAAAATTCTGTATCTCAAGGTGTAAGTCATCTTAAAAGGTTAGAGTTCAGGTTCTGGATTTTGAAAACCTTGACTTTGGATTTCATAGCTCTATTTATCATTTGTCTAGCAGGTTAAGCAGTTTACTTAATCCTTCTGCACTTCTGTATCAAAATGAACTAATGGTGAACAATTAACCCCTAGAGTCCTTTCTTTTGTACCAAATCATTGAATCTGGACCTTAGCATCCCTCAGGAAACTGCACCCATTTTTTAAGAGAAGTTTAGAAATCAAGCTTCATAATGAAGCAGTTAGTTGACACAAATATTTTAATGCAGTATGAGTTATTACTCTATTTAAAAACTTTTAATTATTTTTTGAGAGTTTCATATGTGTTTTGATCAGACATGAGTATTAAACCAAGTAGCTATTCTGAGAGTATTTCCTGGAAAGCATATGGAAAGAAACAGAAAAAAACAACCTTCCAAACAACATTTTCAGCAAAACTATATAAGAAAAAAATTTCAACAGTCTTGAAGTTGTATACATATTCAACCATAGGTGAGACACACTGGAAACTGGTGGTTGTTATGGGACAGTGCAAACACAGGATGCTAGAGGACTTCTAAGAACAAGTGGATTTTATGTATCTCCAGCAAATAATTGCATTCAAATTTAGTTGTGTAAAACAGGGATCAATGTGAATATAACTGAGGTTGAGGACTTTGAGATCACTGGAAGAAATACATAAATCTCAGAAAGTGTTTAGGAATCCACAAAATGTGTCATCAGTCCAACATTCATAATGACAGAAGATACTATGCAGGTAGATGGGAGGGAAAAATCAGTGATTAAACCAACTGTAGACCTTTCACGTTGCAGTACTGAACAAAGGGGCAATATATCCCCACTGGTGAAATATTGGCATGATGGTTATGGGCATAACCTACTGCTTCTGGATTAGGCTTGAAGCCTGATTCATGGAGTGACTGTATGACTAGCACTATAGAACTTGTCAAAAGCCATGGCTAGGGAGGTTACAGGCTGTATGGGGGAACCTACTACTGATGTTCTACAAAGTGAATATGTAGTTAAACTACCTCCTCTTCATTTGTATCCATGACTAGTGCAGCTCTAATCCTTAACCAGAGAAGTCTTCCTACAAATGGTGATGACTAGAACAAGGACTCATACCTACTAAAGTATTGTTAGGTGATTGATGAGTACTTTGCACAAAATGGTACGTGCATGTCCTCTCCTTTGAGGCCCAGGGACCATTGCAGATGAGCAGATGGAGGAACTCTGGCAGCCAGTCAATATAAAATTTTTTTCACCTGGATATGATACAACTGTTGCAATCTAAACACAGAGCTACTGTGATTGCATTCATAAGACATGAGGAAAACAGCAAGAAAGGAAAAGGGGGATATGCAGGTAGTGAGGGTAGCTAGGTGGGAAGAAGAATGTTAGTAAGGGTGAAAAAAAGATAAGAAGGGTGATTGCAATCCTAGCATACTGCATGCAAATACAAAACTTTTAAAAATTACAGAAACATAAGTATCATGGTGGAAAAGAATGATATAATTGAAGTAGCAGATCTAGGCCAGCAAGGGAATTTTACCTGAAAAATGCTAACTAGGAAAACCAGAGCAGGATTGGCCACAGAAAAGATAACATTTTAAAACATTCACCTTATAGACCCTAGAGGGAGCTGTGTGCCTGGCAGACAGCACACACTGTGTTCCTCAATTATTGTTCCATGAAGGTTTGCCCATGCACAAGGACACAGTAGAATAAAAGATGAACAGTGCCATGTGTTTCTATTGATTATTGGAAAATCTCCCTGGAATGGCTTATACAAAGCTGATGAAAATCATAATGTTACAAAAGAATTAAATCAATCAACAGAAAACTAACTGAAACCAGATCACAAAAGAACAGTTATAGTCATGTAGGAACAATATAGAACACAATGGAAAAACAGTACTATAAAATAACCACAAAATAAGGAATACTAACAGTAAACAGGAGGGTATGCAGTTTGAATTAAACTAATTTACTGAATCAATCTAAACCCCAATTTCTAAAATGAAGGTGAATTCCAGAATTCTAACATTAAAGAACAACCAGCAAAAAAAATCACAGATGTAGATAGAGAGGAAATAATTAAAAAACAGTCTGTGGAAACAGAAGCAAAAGCAAAGATTAAAATGCAATTAAATATGTTTAATAAGAAAGAGCTGCCTTCTCTCAGCCATCAACATCTGGAGCAGGTAAAAGAGCTGATCATGTGGTCATAAGAGCAAAAGAACTGTCCTGGACCCAAACCAACTGCAACACTTGGGATATCAGGCCCTGCATCTCTCCAGGGCAGCACAATAGAGCTAATCATGTTAGCTTAAGTGTGGGTGAGCCAGTCCTGAGGTTGTAAGCATAGGAAAGCTTTCCTCCATTTTTCATTTATCTTATGGCAACATGATCTGCGAGAGGTGCGATACCTGGTTCTGTCATAAGTGTGGGAAACCCACCCCCAACCCCCACCAAATGGGAGAACAAGCCTTCTACCTCACTAGGGAAGCACAATAGAGCCAATCCTGTGAGCTCAGGTGTGAGTGAGCCAACCCCAAAATTGTGAGCATGGGAGAGCTCACATTGCCCATCGGTCTGGTGATAGCATGAGTGGGGGAAAGCTGACCTCCTCCCTGCCCTTACCCAGCAATGCCTGGGGCAGGTATAAGAGATGATTAAGTGCCCATAAGAGCAGGAGAGCTCCCCTTGGGCCCCACAAGCTGTAACACTTAGGAGAGCAGGCCATGTACCTCACCAGGTTAGTATACTAGAGATAACCCTGTTAGTGCAGGTGTTGGTGAACCAGCTCTGAAGTTGTAAGCATGGCAGAGTTGTCCCCATTTCACATCTGGCAGACCAATCTTATAGCTGTCCAGACCCAAACACAAGGATATTACTTAGCCCGTTCCATCATCCAACCCATCTATGATCTGCTGGAACACATGAAAGGACCTGACCTGAAGACCCAATGCTGCAGGCTCCCAACAACACAGGGCAACAGCAGGGCATCGAGGAAGAGCCCTACTGAGGGTCCAGCATTGATAGTTTAATAGAAACTAGAGACCTCGAACCAGACTAGACTCTTTGCAATGAACACTCACAAGTAAAAATATGTGGAAAAAAAGGGATTTACAGCATGACTTACTGTGTCACACTGTAGCTTCCATGATGAAATTTTTAATTTTTTCCCTTTTTATTTTTTTTCCTTTTTTCTCTTATATTTTGTTTTATTCGGTGAGTAGAGGAGTGGAGAGCAGATGTAAAGGGATGGGAAAATGAATCAGATTAAGATATATGATGGAAAAACCAAATAGAATAAATTAAAAGAAAAAGGAACAGAGAGGCTCATCATGCTGGGCAGGCTCTGAATAAATGCTGGTGGTCTGCAGTTGGTGTCTTACCTGGGGTTCTTAGTACCTCTGGTAAAGCAATGCATGATGTTTAATATTGATTTTCAACTGATAGCATTTAGAATCACAATGGAAACCCTAAATCATCCATGATGACCTTGAATTACAACCAAATTTTCTTTAGAGACAGTAAAAGCCAGAAGAGCTCACACAGCTGTCCAGCATATGCTAAGAGACAAACATATCTGCCCAAACTACTATACCCAGCAAAACTTCCAATCACCATAGATGGATAAAACAAGATATTTCATGGTAAAGTCAAATTTAAACAATATCTATGCAAAAATGTAGACCTACAGAAGGTACTAGAAGGAAACCTCCAACCCAGGAGGTTAACTACAGCCACGAAAATACAAGCAATAAACAATCCTATGCCAGCAAAACCTTAAGAAATGAAACAGACACATATACACATGTCACACACACTACTACTATTACTACTACTCTTACAACTACTACTACTATCAACACCAACTAAAAGTGTTACAGCTCTGGAGGTAAAGATATCCTGACTGTTGGAAATCAGGCAATACCTACAGCTGCGAAGGGAGGGTATCCTGTATACCTATAGCTATGAGGAGAAAGGTATCCTGACTATCAAGGAGTCAGGCTATACATGAACCTCTGAAGGGAAGGTATCCTGTATACCTACAGCACTGAAGAGAAAGGTATCCTGACTTTTGGGGAAGTAAGCCATACCTGAAGCTGTCAAGAGAAGGTATCATGGATTCCTACAGCTCTGAAGAGAAATGTTTCCTGTCTGTCAGAAGACAGGCAATACCTACAAATGTGAAGGGAAATTATCCTTGGCTACCTACAGCTATGAGGAGAATGGTATCCTGATTGTCAATAAGTCATGCTATACCTGAAGCTGGGTTTGGGTGGGGGATGAACTTCCCACAGGATGTGGTGATCCTGCTCCTCTCCAGGAAAGAACCATTACAGCTGAGCTCTCCTCCACTCTTGTATGGAGTTTCCCAGCAGAGGTGTCCATTGGTTCTCTGCTACACTTCACTAGGAAATGTCCAAGCAGAAATTCTGCTCTGCTCTAGTGAAAGGTCTTCAACCAAATCTCTTGCAAGAGATTTACTGGGAAAGAGGAATTCAGGAAAATTGGGAAGCCTCTGCCATGATCAAAAAGGGCAGCTACCAACTGAACAGGCACAGGGGTTACGTAGAACTTTTTAGGGGTGGAGTTCTTCCAGGGAAGAAAATTTTCAGGGAGAGAATGGGTCAGATTTCAGTCCCCTGAGCTTGATAAACTCAGATGTTGGCTAGATTTTATGCTCAGGAACTGGTTTGTTTCATGATCAGGGAATGGTTGGTTTTCCTGCTCAGGAATTGGTTGGTTTTGTGTTCAGTTGGTCAGGGGCAGAGTGTGTTTCTTTGGCTCTAGATTTAGGGCCAGAGTGTGTTTCACTGGCTCTGGTTCCAGGGCCAAAGTGTTTCTTTGGGTCCAGGTTCAGGGTCAGGGTGTGTTTCTTTGGTTCTGGTTTCAGGGCCAAATTGTGCTTCTTTAACTGTCTCTGGTTTCACTGTCAGGGGTGTATTTCTTTCACTGGTTCTGGATTCAGGGTTAGGGTGAATTTTTTGGCTGAACCTTTTACCCCAAACCAACACTACCACAAGAACATGGAATAACAATAACTGGTTACTGATATATCTTAATATCAAAGGATTCAATTTATTATAAAAGGTCGCAGGCTAACAGAATGGATGCAAAAATAGGATCCATCCTTTTGTTGCATACAAGAAACACACCTCAACATCAAAGATAGACATTACTTCAGAGTAAAGGGTTGGAAAAAGATTTTCCAAGCAATGGACCTCTTGGAAGCCCTGGGGCCTGCCTATGTTAGGATAAGCATATGAGTAAGCACTTTTATTGCCTCATAACCACTCATATGGCCTCATTTTCATGAGGCGAAGCCCATTGGAGACAGCCTTACTCAGCAAGTACCAATGGACTTAGTGACAGCACAGATACTGCTGTGACCATGTAAACTGTACATTCTCTTTTCTCTCACAATAATGATGATTCTCTTGGTTGTTTGTAGTATCACTTCATCAGCCACAAATTGGAAAGGTGTGATTATTCCTGGAAATGCCACTTTTCCCTCAAATATTTTAATCTAAAATACTTTGGGAACCAATGCTTCTCAGGTTTCTTATCTGGAAACACCAGACCTTATCAGTGTTGATAGGAACAGAGGCAATAAAAGTTAATAGGCAGTCTAGAAAGTACAACTGTACTGAGTTAGCTTTCCCGTGTTTCTGTAAATATGCTTTGTTAAGTTTTGAAAGATATTGCTGTTCTTGATAATGTGTGCCTATGTTTATTACTTTATGATTTGTAAAGATAGGATGTTCCTGCTTCAATATTTGACCAAGCTAGCAAAATGGTAAGTGTTGTTTTTTATTTAAAAGATGTTTTGATGCAAAAGTTGGGGGGGAAACATATTTGACATATTTTTTTTCCAGAGGTTAACGTTGGAGGTTGGGAAAAACATGCTGGTTAGCATAGAAAAACATGTTTATTTTTGAAATATAAATAAAAATTGCTAGAGTTATTCAGGGATGGTCATTTGTGTGAAACTCACATGGTGGCCAGACATTACTTTCCTCATAATGACACTCCTTCCCCACCTTAGGACTTGAACCCAGGCTTCCAAGTCCAAGAAGCAAGATGGTGTAGATACTCTAATATCTAATAAAATAGACTTCCAAACAAAATTAATCAAAAGATAAGGAGAAGGATACTGTTCTACTGAAATCTGGAACAAACTTAGGCTGTTCACTCTCTCCATATCTATTCAATATAGTACTTGTAATTCTAGTTAGAGCATCAAGACAATTAAAAGAGGCCAATGGGATCTATGTTGACGAAGTAGTCAAAATACTCTATTCACTGATGATATAGTAGTATATATAAGCAACCAAAAAATGCTAAAAGATAACTCTTACAGCTGATAAACACCTTCAGGGAAGTCACTGGATACAAGACTAACTCAAAAAGATCAGTAGCCCACCTATAAACAAATAAACTGTCTGATAATGAAATTATGGAATGAACACCCTTTGCAATAGCCAAAAATCATATAAAATATCTTGGGGTAACTCTACAAAGTAAGTGAAAGAACCATATGACAAGGACTTCAAGTTTTTTAAGAAAGAAATTGAAGAAGATATATTAGAAGTTGCAATGATCTCTCATGCTTGTGGATTGGTAGGATTAACAGTAAAAATTGGCATCTTAAAAAGGTAATGTATGTATTGAATGCAATTCCCATAAAAATTCTAACAAATTATTTAGGGGACCTTGAAAGAACAAAACTCAACTTCATATGTTAAAACAAAAACAAAGGAAAACAAAACCCAGAATAGTTAAAACAATTCTGTACAATAAAGGAACTTCTGGAGGTATCATCATCCCTGAACTCAAGGTCTACTTCAGAGCTATAGAAATAAAAACCACATGATATTGACATAAAAACAGACAGGTAGATCAATGGAATATAATTAAATACCCAGTCACAAATCCACACACTTTTGAACACTTTAGTTTTGACAAAGAACCCAGAAGTATACAAAGGCAAAGAGAGTGCAACTTCAAAAAATGGTTCTGGTCTAATTGGATATTGATGTGTAGGATTCAAATAGATCCATATATATCACCATGCACAAAACTCAACTCCAAGTGGATGAAAGACTTCAATATAAAAACAGATACACTAAACCTGTTAGAAGAGAAAGTTGGATGGGGAATAGCATTGAACATACTAGCACAGGAGGCAACTTCCAATACTGAATAAATAGCACATGTACTCAAATCAGCAATTAATAAATGGGACCAATATGAGACCTTAAAATATTTAACTGAAACGTGACTTTGCAGACCCCATCTAAAGATGGGACTTCTCCTATGACAAGCTGATTGATCTCAGCTCCAGGAATGC
>PVIU01029745.1:0-17124 GCA_004026605.1 Ondatra zibethicus | reverse complement strand
GGCTCTACCACTGAGCCACACCCCAGCCCCTCACTGGGGGATTCTAGGCAGGGGCTCTACCACTGAGCCACACCCCAGCCCCTCCCTGGGGGATTTGGACAGAGACTCTACTACTGAACCATGCCTCCACCCCTTCACTGGGGGATTTAGGCAGGCACTTTGTCATGAACCTAATCCCCAGTGGTTTTTGCTGTTATTTAGATTTATAGTGTGTGTGTATGTGTGTGTCCTGACATTGGAGTTACAGGATCTTGTGAATTGCCAGACATGGATCCTGGGAACAAGACTTGGTCCTCTGTAATAATAGCAAGTGCTTTTATCTTACGAACCAACTCTCCAGCTGCACTGCCCCACACCTCCCAGGCCACATTTGATTTTGTACCTTTGTCTTTTTCCAGTCTGCAGTTCAGCCTGGGATCTGTGTTTTCTTTAGCCATTGTATCTCTTTCATCTTCTCAATCTGGAAGAGTCCTTAGCTTCTCTGCCTCCCATGCCTGACACTTGAGGGTGCCACTGGGCTGCCCCATAGGATGTCCCTTAACTTGGGGCTACTGGGCTGCTCCCCAGGATGTCCCTTACTTGGGGCTACTGGACTGCTCCCCAGGATGTCCCTTACTTGGGGCTGGCCTGGCATCTCATGATCAGCTTGATGAGCTGAGTGTAAGGGTCATACATGGACAGAGAACACTGAGCCCAAGGCACAGAGTGTGTCTTATTAACCTTGATTTCTGGGTTGAGGTGGTGCTTGATGCTCTTTCTCCATGAGTGTGTGTGTGTGTGTGAGAGAGAGAGAGAGAGAGACAGAGACTTGATGCTAAGGATGCCACTCAGAGACTTGTGGGTAGCTCTGCCACTGACCTGCCCCCAGCCCTACTGCTCTTCTGAAAGGACTGTCTCTAGCACATAGAGACCACACATGCCTTTGGCTTTTCTGAAACTCTTTGCTCAACACACTAGGCTCTGGGCTGGTTCTCAGCATGTGGGAGCCTCTCACAGCACAGGGCATCCCCTCACCACACCTGAGCATCTCTAGGGTCAACTTCTTCAAGCAGATGCCCAGGGTGCAGGAGCAGCCTTTGGAGTTCTCGCCAGCATGGCTAAGTGGACCAGGTGGGAGGAGATCATTTGGCATATTTACCGCAGTGAGCCTTTTTAGCTCTACTCTCTCTGGTGTCATCCACATGTTGGCCTCTGCTGGTGGCAGATGTGCCAAAGATTTCTCAGTGTCTGGAGGATGCTGGGACTCCGTATCTCCTGGACTGCTCAAGGCTCATGGACAAGCCTTGTTAAGCCATCAGCTGCACTTGCAGAATTCTTCTTCCTTTTTTTGTGTGTGTATAATATGTGCATGTGGTTTTTTTCTGCACATCTGTGCAAGTGCATAAGGGGTGTGAATGCCAGAGGACAACCTCATGGACATGACCCCTCAGGTGCTGACTACCATGTTTTTTGAGATAGTCTCTCACTGGACCTGGCCAGTGAGCCCCAGGCATCCCACCTGCCCACCCCCCCAACATCCAAAACTGGGGTTACAAGTGTGAGCCACCCTGCCTGGCATTTTTTTCTTTTCCCTTCTCTTTTTTCATGTATGCATATAGATGATATGCATGCATTTGTATATGTGTGTTCACATGTGAGTGGGTACACATGTATGTGCAGGTGCACAGGCACAGGTGTGTGCATTTGCACACAGAGGCCACAGGTTGACATTGGGTGTCTTTCTTGATTGTTCTCCATCTTATCTACTGAGGCAGCCTCTTGCTTGAGCCCTGAGCCTGACAATAGAACTAGTGTAGGTAGCCACTGTGCTCTGGGCATCTCCTGTTTCTGCCTCCTGAGCGCTGGGATTATAGATGGAAGTGTCATGTTCACCTGGCATTTATGTAGGTGCTGGCAATCCAAATGCAGGTCCTTATGCTTGCACGGCAGAAGCTTTGTCCATGAGCCATCTCTCCATTCCCTTTGCTGCCTAGCATTTATTTTTTACATGGGTTCTGGGATTCACTTGGGGCCTTGTGCTTTCAAGGTAAGCACTTTAATGACTAAGCTACACCCCAGCCCCCCTTTTCTTTTCTTTTTTTCTTTCATCTCCTTACCCCCTCCACCTCCCCCTCCTTCTGTTCTGGCTTCGTCTTTGTTGCTGTGATAAAATGCTTGGATACAAGTGCCTGTATGGGAGGAAGGATTTACTGGTCCTATTCCAGGTGTGGTCTCTCACTGTCAAGGCAGAAACTTGAACTAGCCACATCTACAGTCAAGAACAGAGAGGGAATGCATACATGCTTGCGTTGTTCCTTTTGCACAGTCCAGGACCCAGGGAATGGTGTTGGCCACTTGAGGCTAGATCTTCCCACATCAATTAGTGTAATCAAGACTTTTCCCACAGGCGTGCCCACCGGTCCCCCACCATGTAGACAGGCTCTTGTTGATGCATTCTTTCCATGGGATTCTAAATTGTGTCTGTTGACAAATCAAAGCATCCATTTCCCTTCCTTTTTTCCTCCTTTTTTTTTTGGCGTGGGAAACTATGCATAAAATTTATCATTGTTTTTGGGAGGGAACTGTACTGGCTGGTTTCGTGTGTCAACTTGACACAAACTGGAGTCATCAGAGGAAGGAGCCTCAGCTGAGGAAATGCCTTGATGAGATCCAGCTGTAAGGCATTTTCTCATTTAGTGACCAATGGAGGAGGGCCCAGCCCTTGGTGGGTGCTGCCATCTCTGGGCTGCTGAAAGAAGGTGGGCTGAGCAAGTCCTGGGAAGCAAGCCAATAAGCAGCTCCCCTCCATGGCTTCTGCATCAGCTCCTGCCTCCAGGATCCTGCCCTGTTTGAGTTCCTGTCCTGACTTCCTTCAGTGATGAACAGCAATGCTGAAGTATAAGCCAAATAAACCCTTTCCTCCCCAACTTGCTTTTTGATTATGGTGTTTCATTGCAGCAGTAGAAACCCTAACTAAGACAGGAGGAATACTGAGGGGTGAATGCAGGACCTGGCATATTCTACGCAAGTGTTCTACCCTATTTTATTTGTGTTTTATTTTGGTCTGTTTGAGACAAGGTCTCACTATATAGCCCTGGCTGTCCTGGGACTCACTTTGTAGACCAGTATTGCCTTGAATTCACAGAGATCTCCCTGGCTCCGCCTTCTGAGTGCTGGGATTAAAGGTGCATGCCACCATAACTTCAACGACACTAAACAAACCCACACCACTGTGAAGCCATTTCCATCTTCTAGAATCTTCTCTTCTTCCCAAATCAAAATTCTCCACTTATGGAATAGTAATTCTCTCCCTTCCCAGTCCCCAGGACCCTGTCATACTGTGGTCTGCAGAGTGACTGTCCTAGGAAGCTTCTGAGAATGAAGATGGGGCTTCCCTGTCCCGTGATAGATACAGGTTAAGGAGCCCTGGTGGAAGAAGTACACCAGCTTTTCCATGGCCCGTCAGAGACCTTCAGCTTGGTGGCACTATGTCCCCTGTCCCTGATGTTTTCACTCTTCTCTGCTTCCAGGATGGCTCCATTATGAGCGTATCACCCCCACCGCCTGAGGAGACCAGTGGAGAGCCTCCAGGTGACAGGCGGGACCTCCCATGGGGTGCCACATTTGAGCTGCCTCAGATGCTCCTAGAGAGAGACAGGTGGGCATGGAGCCTAGGCAAGAGTGAAGCTAACAACAGGTCCTGGGTGGGGCTGAGGCCGTGGTTCTCAGGTGCTCATCTCAAAGCCCACGCTCTCCTCCAGCCGCCTGTCTCCTGTCCTCTTCCTGAGCCTGTCTTAAACAAAGGAGGTGCTGAAGAGATAACTTAGTGGAGAAAGGGTTTGCTTTGCAAGCACAGCGAACTGAGTTCAATCCCTAGAACCTACATAAAATAGCTGGGCAGGATGGTACATGTAAATTACCATCTCTGTGTTGAGGAGGTGGAGACAGGCGGCCACCTTAGGGTTCACTAGCCCAGCCAGCCTCACCCGCTTGGAGAGTTCCAGGCTCCATTTCACAACAGCAAGATGAACAGAGTCTGGAGAATGACAGTTGATATGTCATTCATATCTGTCCTTCGTATGAACACACATGCACATATACTTCATCCTCATGCATCTGCACAGACATGTGCACCCATGTATACATATGCACACACTAAAAGAATAGTAGACTCATTCCAAGAGGTACTGGCTGCATGGGACAGTGGTGAGTTGAGGCATTTGACAAGTCTGAGGCTGGAAGTGGCCTTTCTGGTTCCCGGGTGTTCTGTCCCGAGTATGTTCAGTGCCACTAGCCCTACCCTAAAAGCCTTCCTCACTTTCTCCCTCTATCCTCTTTTTCTGTGGCACTTTCCAAGATGAAAACTCACACCAGTAAGTTAAACACCCATGGGCTCTGTCTGGAAGTTTAAGAGTTCACATCTGGGCCGGGCAGTGGGGGTACTCACCTTTAACCCCAGCACTTGGGAGGCAGAGGCAGGTGGATCTCTGTGAGTTCAAGGCCAGCCTGCTCTACCAAGTGAGTTCCAGGACAGCTAGGACTGTTACACAGAGAAACCCTGTCTCAAAAAAAGAAAAAAAAAAGAGTTCACGTCTGACCAATTGACAAGATTATCTTATGCAGCTGCCTTAACAAAGTGAGACATGAAAGTGAGACATGAACTGTCTCACAGTTATGGAAGCTGGCCAGCTTAGCATCCCAGAGGTGTGACAAAACCTGGTAAGGGCCTCTTCCTGGCTGGAAGATGACTGTCTTCTTGCTGTGTCCTTACATACTGAGGTAGGACAGAGAGGGAAGAAGACACAACACAAAAGTGACTTCAATATTTTTTTGTTTACTGTTTTTTGTTTGTTTTTCTTTCCAAGATAGGGTCTCATGTAGCCTAGGCAGGCCTTAAGCTCACTATGTGGCCAAGGATGATCTTGAACTTATAGTCCTCCTGCCTCTGCCTCCCGAGTGCTAGGATTATAGGCATGTCCAGTTTGTGCAGACAGAGCCCAGGGCTTTGTGCTATGTGAGACAGCCCCAGCCTTTTTCCCCATGCAGGAACAAGGGACTGAATCTAGCCAGGCCCTAGTGTTTGCCTGGAGGGCCCTAGGCAGGTGCTCTACCACTGATCCATGATCCTAGTCCCTCACTGGAGGATTCTAGGCAGGTGCTCTACCACTGATCCAAGATCCTAGTCCCTCACTGGAGGATTCTAGGCAGGGGTTCTTACCGAGCCAGTTCAAGGGTACACGTCATTATGGAGAAGACATAACTTCTGCAGTTAAGAAGCAGAGAGAGGGATGCTGGTGCTCAGCCCACTTTGTCTTTTTATCTAGTCCAGGACCCGCCTGTGGGATGGAGACACAAGATTTAGGGTGGGACTTCCTACCTCAGTTAACCCAATCTCTACAACCCTTCACAGACATGCCTAGGGATTCATTTACATGATGAGTCTATATCCAGATTGACTTGAGAAACCCAGACTGAAAATCATGGCTGTGTATTTCTGCCTTGTATAGAGGGCAGCGCACTGCAAACCTTTGCTGCCTCCTGGCTACCCACAGTAGGTGACCAGCATGGATGAACCAGTGTGGTCCCTGCTGTGGCAACGCAGCTGAGGCCAGCATCTTGCCCAGTGCATGGACTGTAGTGTTGCGGGCTGGAACAGCTGAGGCTGGATCCCAGCTGCCCAGGCTGAGGCAAAGGACCCAGGGCCTCCAGAGTGTCTACTGTTTCATCCACAGTGATGGGAACAGGTTCTCAAAAAGCACTCCACTGTGGAGGCTTGGAAAGCAAGACTCTCTTCTCCCTCCACCAGCCCTCCGCATCCTGCTGACGCCGCCCATGCTCGAGGTTGGTATGCAGGGCGCTAGCCAGAGGGAGGCCCCTTCCCAGCTAGACTGCGTGGGGAGGGACTGCTTCTGGGATCCCATGATGTTACTTTCTATAGTGACTGTAGGTGACCTGTGCTCTTCTTCCTCAGAAGCCAAATCTAGGTGTAAAGAGCCTGGTCTCTAGATTGCCGCCCACAGCTGGTTTGGAGCTGAGACTGCCACAGCCAGCAGGAGAGATGAACAGCCCCCCTCTGAGTGTCCAGGCCCTCAAGGAGATGGCCCTGGGCACCAAGAGCATCACCCTCATAGCAGCCAGCCGTCGCTGCAAAGTGTACGACAAAGAGGGCAGCTGCTTAGACTCCAGGGACCCCAGCCCTGCAGAATGGAGGTGGCCCCATGCCAGCCCCAGCAGGGACCGCTCTTTGGAGAGGAAGGCAGGGAGGAAAAGGTCACCTTCATTCACCTGGAGCCTGCAACAAGTACGTAGATGTCTGTCTGGTTGCTGGGGTAAAGCTAGGGCAGGAGAAGAAGAGGGCAGAGAGAGCAGGCGGGTACTCACACTGTCACACATGTTTGGGATCCCTGCACTCGAGGTAGCAGAAAAGTATGCGACCTGACACCAGCCGTTCACAGTTCCTGAGCCCATGGCATGGTGTCCACTTAATGTTTTGTGCAGTTAAAGCCCTAGAAATGCAGCTCCATGACATGAGAGCTTTCATGTGCTAATCCCAGTATTAAATATCTTCCTTCCCTCTTTCCTTCCTTCCTTCCTTCCTTCCTTCCTTCCTTCCTTCCTTCCTTCCTTCCTTCCGTGGTACTAGGGATAGAACCTAGGACCTTGCACACATTACTTCTGGACAATACCCCAGTCCCTCACTGGGGGATTCTAGGCAGGGGCTCTACCACTGAGTCACACCCCAGCTCCTCACTGGGGGCTTCTAGGCAGGTGCTCTACCACTGAGCCACACCCCAGCCCCTCACTGGGGACTTCTAGGCAGGTGCTGACCATGGACCTATGGCATCAGTCGGTACCTATAATTTAATTTAAGGAAAGGGTCATCGGTTGGCTTTAGAACAAGTCTGCTGAGTGGCATGAGAGAATCAATTCCTCGGGTCCACCACTATCATCTGTTTCTGTGCTCCCAGTGTTTGGTATTAACTAGTGACAGAGGATCTGGCCAACCTACATCCTGCCTTTGGTCACCAAATCCCAAACCTCTGCTAGACACAGGCAGAGCATCTCCTGACTTGCGAGTGATACGAAGACTGGGCATTGTGATGCAGGCTTCTAATACCAGCATTTAGAAGACTGTGGCTAGAGAATTGTGAGTTTGAGGCCAGCCTGGGCAACATGTTAGGACCCATGCATGTGTCACTCACCCCTGAAAGCCCCCCATGAGGAGAGGGGAGGAGTCAGACTCATCCATCCTTTGCTCATTTACTTGGGGCTGGTTCTGCTACTCTGGCACACAGTAGGTGTTTACTGAAAATGACCTCAGTATCCTCTGCCCTTCCTTCCATGTACCTTTTCCAAACTGCAGATGACAGAGAAACATCAGCCCTTGATGGAACATTCATCTGAGAGCCAGCTGTCCCCAGCACACCTCCAGCCACCAAAGCCACCAGGGAAGAGCTTTTTCCCTGCTGTCCCTGTGGCTTCCAAGATGAAATCCAGTCTCAGTTTTCACACAGGTATGGGTGTAGTTGGTTTTTGTTTGTTTATTTGTTTTTGCTTAGTTTTGTTTTGTTTTTACTCTTTGGGGGCCCACCACCCAGCTCCTAAATAAATACAGAGATTTATTCTTACTTATGAGTGCCAAGAGTTAGCTTGGCTTGTTTCTAGCCAGGTTTTTTTTTTTTTTTTTAGCTTAAATTATCCTGTTTCTCTTTAACTACCTTTTGCCTCTAGGCTTTTTACTTTTCTTTATTCTTTGTTTGTTTGTTTGTTTTTTGAGACAGGGTTTCTCTGTAGCTTTGGAACCTGTCCTGGATCTAGCTCTTGTAGACCAGGCTGGTCTCGAACTCACAGAGATCCGCCTGCCTCTGCCTCCTGAGTGCTGGGATTAAAGGTGTGTGCCACCACCACCTGGCTACTTTTCTTTATTCTATATACCTTTCCTTCTTTCTTATTCCATAGCTGGCTGTGTGGCTGGGTGCTGGCCCCTGGCATCCTCCACTCCTTTTCTCTCCGCCCCCTCCCCACCAGCCCAGGTTTCTCCTCATTTTTATTCCCACTGCCTGGCAGCCCCGCCTATTTCTCTATCCTGCCCAGCCATTTGTTGTTGAGCTTTTTAGGAGTACAATCAGGTGTTTTAGACAAAGTAACACAGCTTTACAGAGTTAAATAAATGCAACATAAAAAAATGCAACACATCTTTGCATCATTAAACTAATATTCCACAACATATGGGGGTCAAAGAAAGAAAAATAATGTTTTCTGTTTCTCAAGCCATGCAAGACAAAGACAGGGAGCAGTGTGGGCTGTCTATCACCTGCCGGCCGTGCTTTTTGGTGTGAGTTTTGGCTTTTGTTTTTCTTAGTTTGATTAAATTGACTGTTGGGTGCATGCACCAGTGACCTGGAAAGTTAGGTCCATCTGTTCAGGTCTAGATGCAGAGTTTACTTCTGTGTAGATATAAGCAGTTGGGATGGATTTGAACTGGTTGAGTATTTGCCTAGTGAGCATGGATCCTCAGGTTCCATTCCCAGGACCATGGATGGGTGTGATGGTGCATGGCTGTAATTCCAGCACTTAGGAAGTGGAGGCAGGAGATTTGGAAACTCAAGGCCATCCTTGGCTACGTAGTGAATTTTAGGCTAGCCTGGGCTATGTGAGACCCTGACTCAAATAAGACAAATAAACTTTTTTTTTATTTTTATTTTTAAAGAGAAAGGTTTTGGGGCTGGAGAGATGGCTCAGTGGTTAAGAGCACTGCCTGCTCTTCCAAAGGTCCTGAGTTCAATTCCCAGCAACCACATAGTGGCTCACAACCATCTGTACTGAGATCTGTTGCCCTCTTCTGGCCTGCAGGCATACATGCAGACAGAATACTGAGAATACTATATAGATAATAAATAAATAAATCTTAAAAAAAAAAGAGGGGCTGGAGAGATGGCTCGAGGGTAAGAGCACTGGCTGCTCTTCCAGAGGTCCCAAGTTCAATTCCCAGCAACCACATGGTGGCTCACAACCATCTGTAAGGAGACCTGGTGCCTTCCTTGCCAGCAGTACATTATATGCTTAATAAATAAATAAATCTTTAAAAACAAAAAAAGAGAAAGGTTTTGCTATGTAGCTCAGTCTGGTCTTGAGATTGTCATCCTCCTGCCTCAGCTTCCAAAGGATTGGGGTTGCAGGCATCACTGTTCTGTTTATAGATGTGGATTTCTATGATCACAGAGACAATTAGTCCATAAAGTGCTGCAAAACTTTGGGCAGCCACGGAAAAGCCCAGCACTGCAGTGTACCTCTGCGGCCTCAGTCGAAGCCCCTATCCAAAGCAATGAGCTTCAGAGTCAGTGAGAGACCCTGTCTCAAAACACCAAAGTAGGAGGCTGTGCATGGTAGTGCCTGCCTTTAATTCCCGGCAAAGGCCAGCAGATTCCTGCGAGTTCAGAGCCCAGCTTTGTCTGCATAATGAGTTTTAGGCCAGCCAGGGCTACACAGTGAGGCCAAGTCTAGACAAAGGGTGAAGAGTGATAAAGGAAAGACATTCGTTATTGACCTCTGACCTCCACACCCATGCAACCCCCCCCCCACACACACACACAGGACAAAACACAACAGCACCCAGGTGGTCCTTCAAGAATTATACTCTAAGCATCTGATCCCAGCACTCAGGAGGCTTACACAGAAGGATCACGAGTAGCAGGCTAGCCTGGGCTGCACACTGAGACCTTGTCTCCACAGCAAGTGATGGCTGGTGAGGTGATGTATGCCTGTACTGCCAGCTCTTCAAGACTGAGTCAGACGGATGGAGAATTTGAAGCCAACCCAGACTATTTAGGAAAATGCATCTCCAAATGTACCATTTTCTTCCTCTTCTTTCCCCTCCTCGTTGTTCTCTCCCTCACTCCTTGCTGCTCTTCCTCCCCCTTCTCTGCTTCCCCTCCCCCTCCCCATCTTTCATTCTCTCTTAGCCTCCTGTGGAGCTGAGGTCCTGAGGTAGAAACTCACCTCTTTCCCACTCCTTAGTCTGGCCCCTAGCATTGGTAGGGCGTCCCTCCAGATAACATTTCCCATTGCTGGTGTCTTCTTCAGATGAAAACACGCTTCATGTGCCGGAGGTCAGCTTCACCTTCCCCAGTGCCATGTGGCAGAACAACGCAGCCCCAAGCCGGCCTCCCCTCCTGCCGCGTGACATCCGAGGTCAGTGACTGTACCTCCAAACCTGTGCCCCCTATCTCTACCCCACTGGCATCTTGGATATTCATGTCCCATCTGTGGGAGAACTGGTAGAGGGCCAGCAGCCTCCTATGCTATGTAGCCTTCCGCTCTCCGGGCCTCTGCTGCTTGTGAACTATTTGAAGGACAGCAATACTCTCAGAAGACAGAGGGTGGGGGCGACCTGGGCAGTGAGTGGACAGCCTGGACTGAAAGTTGACCCCTTTGTCTCCCTTGCCCAGCCTTTTCTGCTGACTGGGAGGAGAGAGTGGGGAGGACCAGGTGGCTTTCCAAGCTGACCTCATCCCAGCAAAAGTTTCCTGGCATCCCTGATGGAGCACTTCCCTCCCCTCTCAAACATTTCCCTTAACTTTGAATGAGATGTCTAGTCCAGAGTGAATGGCTGGAAGCTGAGGGTCAAGGATCAAGGTGGGCAGGAGAAGGCCGGATGCAGCTGGGAGGAGGAGGGTTGGCGGCCTTCAGTGTTGTAGGGGACGACCTAGTTGGGAATGGGATACTTATAGAACAGGCACCTTGCTCAGTGGAGTCAATGGGTGGAAATGAGCAGGGCAAGGGTCAGGATGAGGAGAATTGGGGGGGCATGTCTCAGGGCTCTGTCCTGGGGAGGTGGCACCAGGGGACTAGAGCCAAGGATTAAGTGTCTGGGCACCCAGGTGAGTCCATTCCCTACCCACTGCATATGGATCCTTCAAGTTCTTTTGAAAAGTATTCTCACTGGGGCTGAGGACATTGTTAACTCTGTGCATGCTCGCTGTGCAAGTGTGAGGACCAGAGGTAGATCACTGAAATCCATACAACGAAAGCCCATTGAGGTGGTGTGTGTTTGTAATCCTAGATCTGAGGGGACAGAGATGAGGAGATATCCCTGAGAGTCAGTAGCCAGCCTGGGGCCCAAGGAACGACATCTGGGAGTGAACTCTTGTCTCTACGAAGATGTTATTGTCATGTAGACACATCGCATACACACCTGCACACACATCACACACACACACACGTATTATTATTTCATTCTATAACTTCAACCCCAATTTATGATCTAGGATAGCACCTTCCCCAGCCATGTATATAGTTACGATGTAGTCCAGGCTGGCCTGGAAGTCACAATCCTCCTCCCTTATGAGTGTTAGGATGAAAATCCTGTACCATTTAACCCCTGTACCACTGCTCACTCTGGCTTATTCCTCCAAAGCCGAGGCTGTTGTGGATTGCTTAACTAAGATCCCAGCTAAGGCCCTTCCTGGACAGGAAGCACCCACTCTGCAGGACAGTGGCCAGTCTAGACATCGGTCCTGAGGGTCACAGCCTCGTCCCTATGACTCTAACTCATCCTGTGCATCACTGAACCCCAGCTATGAGGATAGTCACATCAGTGTCCATGTTCATGTCATCTTCATCTCAGATGGAGAAGCCCGAGCTACCCCAATCCCCTCCTGGGGTGGCAAGCATCCTCTGGTATCCTTCGTACCATCTTGTCAACACATGAACCACCTAACAGCCAAGCCATTGGATGAAGTCAAATGTCCCTGGGCTGTTGGACTACCAGGATTTTGAGGGGTGGGGGCCAAATGGGAGGTCCTTCCTGTTGTCTGACCTCACTTTCTGCTGCTGCATCTTACCCTCCCCCATGCTGCTGTTTGCACTAAAGATTAAAAAGCTCTGGAGGAAGGGGTCTCCCAGGTGCTGACTGGTCAGCCAAGCATGCTCAATGACGGCCTGTCTGATACTGTATCTTTGAGTGTGAAGGACAGGGAAGGGTCTACACGGGCCCCCATCCTTGTTGCATTTGGCCTGAACTACTGAGTATGTTCTCAAACAGAGTCCAGAGTGACCAAGGAGTAGGCAGGCCACTTCAGCCTGAAGGTTGAAGAGGAAATGCCTTGGAGGTCACGCGTGAGAGCTGAAAAAGGACTCTGGTATTGATGAAGTCAGCTGCCTGTCCCAAATATGTGTGTGTGTGTGTATGTATGTGTGTGTGTGTGTGTGTGTGTGTGTGTATGTGTGTGTGTGTAGGGGACTCCAGGCCTGTGAGCTGAATGTGGTCATGATGGGGCTAAAGACACAGTGTCTAGCGAGTGTTGGTTTCTCTTTCATTGGTCTGGCCACAAACTAAAGTCTCCCATCCATCGCAGGGTCTACAGACAGCAGGGGCCGGCGTCACAGCCCACTGCCCCCCAACAATCCCCCCAAGCCCCAGGGTGGCAGTGCCAAGAGGCCAAGGCGTCCCAAGTAGATGGCAGCAGATCCAGGGGACCCCAACGCTGGACCAGAGATGGAGAGTGGTGCAGGACACAGGGATCACCTCCCATGGCAAAGGACCTGTCCAAGACTGCATGTTGACTTTGGGCCTTTCTTGGGTCATTCTGACTGCTGAGGATGCCCCTGGGGCTGCTCCATATCCCTGGATCCCAATGACTGACAGCTCATGGCTCACACTCAGGCTGCAGGGGTCGCTGTGGGATGGGAGACTGTGTCCCCGTCACCACTGGCCTCTGAGCAGTATGCAGGTGGTTCTGGGGGTGCCAGTACCAGGGAAGACAGGATGGCTTTTGCTCCTACTACCTGGTTTTACCCTCAAGCTCGCACAAGCCTCCCACGATTCAGCCATGCCGACGAGGGAGTTGATGATGGGAGGGAGGCAAGAGGAAACAGCTAGGGCTAGTGAGAGATGTGCATTGTGCTTTCACTGGGGCCTGCATGGGGAAGACCTAAGGAGTTTGGTCTGTTGATAAATTGTGTATTTATTTGAGACAGGGTCTTCTGTAGCTCAGGCTGGCCTTGAACTTGCAATGTAGCTGAAGATGACCCTGAATCTTGATCCTCCTGCCTTCCTCTCAACTTTTGAGACTGTAGCCATGGGCCACTACCCCGGGTTTATGTAGTGCTGGAGATGGAGCCCAGGACCCTGTGTGTGCTAGGCAAGTGCTCTACCAATTGCCACATTCCCAAGGCCTTCTCTCTTAAAAAAAAAAAAAAAAAAAAAGAGCTGGGCGGTGGTGTACACCTTTAATTCTGGCACTCAGGAAGCAGAGGCAGGTGAGCTCTGTGAGTTCGAGGCCAGCCTGGTCTACAGACCTAGTTCCAGGACAGACAGGGCTGTTACACAGAACCCCGTCTCAAAAACCAACAAAAACAAAAACAAACCAACAACAACAAACTGGGGGGAAAAAGAAGAAACAAAATTTAGTTCCATGTTTGGCAAGACATTTTCATTGCCTTGTCTGGTTTTTGTGTTTGATTTTTGAGATGTGGGTATGGTGAGGGGTGGTAGAGGGCTAGGGGGTGGCAGGGTTGGGGTGATCAAGCTGACAGGCCAGGAGAACAAAGCAGTAAGTAGCTTTCCTCTGTGGTTCCTGCCTCTGCCTCTGCTCCTGCTTGAGTTCCTGGCCTGGCTTCCCTTAATGATGGACTGGCAGCTGTAAGCTGAAATAAACCCCCTCCTCCCCAAGCTGCTTTTGGCAAGGTGTTTATCACAGCAACAGACAGCAGACAAGGATACTGTCCTTTCTGTCTTGTGCTGGGAACTTTCAGGACCAAGACAGAGGGGACAAGGGCTAGGTGGACTGTGACTTTACCTCCTTAGTGTTGGGAGGTGGAGTTGGGTGGCAGCTTCACTGACTAGGAAGCAGGTTTTAGACATGCATGTACCTGGCCCAGAAATGTTAAACAGATGCCACAGATGGATTCTGGGGTTGTCCCTCCCTCCCCACTGTGACACCTGATGCCAGGAAAAATGACTTAGGGCTTCCTTGAAGCCATTGCCCATTAGGACTTTCCAAACTGCTGGGGGGGGGCATTCTATATTTGGGGGCTTTTCTGGGACCTCTGTGAACCCTATTGATCCCACCTCAACTGTGGTGAAGTGACTGGGGGTTTACCAGCTGGGATCTCAAGCCCCTCAGGCTCAGGTCCAGTGGGTCCCAAGTCCCGCACTAAGAACCTTTAAAACAAGTATAAGGTGACTTGTAAGACTACAGTACCAGGCGAACTCTTTCTTTGTGTGTGTGTGTGTGTGTGTGTGTGTGTGTGTGTGTGTGTTTGTTTTTTAAGATAGTGTTTTCTGTGAAGCCCTGGCTGTCCTGGAACTCACTCTGTAGACCAGGCTGGCCTCAAACCCTGAGATCCACCTGCATAGGCAAACTTTTTGATTGTGAAGATTTTTCATAATGCTTATTATGAAATATTGTCACTAGCCCATTGGAGGCGTGAGCTCATCAGTCACGGCTGAACTCAGAAAGAAAGGTGGGTGGAAAGATGGCTCAGTGGGTAAAGTGTTTGCCGGGTAATTGTGAGGACCCGAGTTCAGACCCTCAGAGCGTGTGTAAAAGCTGGTAACATGAGATAATGCATGTCTGTGATCTCAGTGCTCAAAGCGGGGGACTAAAAGATGGAGACAGGATTTCTGGAAATGTGTAGGCCAGTTGGCTGGCATATAATGGGAAAGCCCCCCTTCAGACAAAGTAAAGGTGAGGACGGACACTGGGGGTTGTCCTCTGACCGCCACACATGCTGTGGTACACGTGTCTCTACATTATACACACATGAAATTAAAAAACAATAAGTGATGCCAGGAGGTGGTGGCGCACACCTTTAATCCCAGCACTGGGGAGGCAGAGGCAGGCGGATTCCTGTGAGTTTGAGGCCAACCTGGTCTATAGAGTGAGTTCCAGGACAGCTAGGCTACACAGAGAAACCCTGTCTCAAAAAGTCAATAAGAAAAGAATAAAGGTGTGGGGATGTTGGTTCCATGGTAGAGTGCCTGCCTGAGGCTCTGGGTCCGTCCCCAAGCATCTCCAAATAATAATAATGAGAATGAGAAATAACAGGAGTTAAGAGAGGAGAAAGAGGAGCAGTGGAGGAAGGACAGAAGGAAGGGTGGAAGCGGCCTGTAGAGCCCCCTGGGTAGGAGGATAAACATGACATCTGTTTGGCCAATGGGCTGTTCATTGAAGAGGGAGCTCTTGATTTGGGGGTGTGCAAGGAGATGAATCCATGGGTGAAGAGACACACTGGTGGCCTTAACATTAGGTGGCAGATGGCTAAGGACCTCTTTGGCTTATTCCTGAGGACATGCCACTACACCAGGAAGCTAAAGACTCACCCTAGACTGGCCTGTGTTACTGTGGCTCTTGCACAGATGCGTGTCTGACTCCATTAGCTCCCAGAACAAAACTTGACAACTGCTACTCCTCTTAGTTCTGGAGGCTGCAGAGTACAGGTGAGGGCCACGGTGCAGATGGTGTCTGGCGAGGCCTGTGTCTGGGCTGCAGATTCTTGAGGACCTTTTGTGGTAGGAGGAGGGTATGAGAGTTTGGTTTATGAGGGCACAAATGCCCCATTCACAAGGGTTCCACCCTCACGGTCTCATCACCTCCCAAAGCAGTGAATTATTCCTCTTTCCCCATCCTCTCCAGCATTTGCTGTCAGTTCTTTTTTCTTGTTTTGAGATTTAATTTTTAGGGGCTGAAGAGATGGCTCAGTGGTTAAGAGCACTGCCGGCTCTTCCAAAGGTCCTGAGTTCAATTCCCAGAAACCACATGGTGGCTCACAACTATCTGTAACTCCAGTCCTAGGCAATCCAGTGCCCTCTTCTGGCCTCCAAGGGCACTGCATGCACGTGGTGTACAGACATGTGCAGGCAAAACACCCACACATAACAATTTTTAAAATATAATAAAAGTTTCAAAAATAATTCATGTATGTTTTGCCTGTGTACCATGTGAGTGTCTGGTGCTCACAGAGGCCAGGTGAAGATTTCAGATCCCCTGGAAGCATGGGTATAAGCTGTAATGTGGGTTATGGGAAGCAAGCCTGGGTCTTCTGTAATAGCAGCCACTTAACCACTGAGCCGTATTTCTAGATCCATGTTACCAGGTTTTTCTTCTTCCTTTTCTTCTTTTTGAGGCAGAGTTTCTCTGTGTAGCTCTGGCTGTCCTGGAACTCACAGAGATCTGCCTGCCTTTTCCTACTGAATGCTAGGATTAAAGGTGTGCGTCACCTGCTTGGCTTCAGTTCAGATTTCTCAATGAGAGCCATTCTGGCAAGGGTGAGGTGGTATCTCAGAGTAATGTTAATGCTGAACCCTTTTGAGAATAGTTATTTATCACTCGTGTGTTTCTTTTGAATGCTGCCTCTCTCTTTTGTTTTCTGTTTTTGTGTTTTGCTTTTTGTTCTGTTTTGTTTTGTTTTTTGAGACAGGGTTTTGCTGTGTCACTCTGGCTATCCTGGAACTAGCTCCTATAGACCAGGCTGGTCTCGAACTCACAGAGATTCACCTGCCTCTGACTCCCGAGTGCTAGAATTAAAGGCGTGCACCACCACTGCCCAGCTTCATTAGCCCATTTCTTAATAGGTGTTGTGTTGCATATTTAATATCTGTGGGTTTTTGTAACTTCTAGATATCAGTACCCTGTCTGAGGTGTAGCTCCAGATCTCCCATTCTGTGGGTATCCATGTGTCCTGCTGTTTCTTTACCTGTGAAGAAACCTTAATTTTATGTGGTCCCATCTGTTGATTGTTCCTTTTTGTTACTCTCTGCACCCTCATAGCAATCCAGAGCCCAGGGTGTGTCAGGACCTCTTCAGTACCAAGAGATAGTTTCTGGATCATTCTTGCAAGATCCACAGTTAGTTATGTTTTTCATCTGCTGCAACCCTGGTTATGAAACCAGTTGGGCACATGGCCTCTGTCTAAGATAAAACACACTTGGGGCCCCAAGGAGCAGACTAGCCTGGCAGGCCCAGTTACATAAAGGAGCTTGAAGTTTAGGAAAATGACATGAGACTTGGTGGTAGAGCCCCTGCCTAGAATCCCCCAGTGAGGGGCTGAGGTGTGGCTCAGTGGTAGAGCCCCTGCCTAGAATCCCCCAGGGAGGGGCTGGGGTGTGGCTCAGTGGTAGAGCCCCTGCCTAGAATCCCCCAG